>JAVCKT010007138.1:0-19935 GCA_032273925.1 Rhynchotus rufescens
TCGATTCCCTCCCATATTTAGTTTCTGGATCTTATTGTATATTCCGAAGAACCTTATCTCAGTGCTCAATATCAGTAGTAGTTCATGTTTGTTGTTGGCTGTTTAACTTTTTTTTTATTTATTCACTTAGCAGTTAGCAATATCGTGATTGTTTTCTGAACTCCAGAACACTGGCCACTTGCTCAGTAGAAATATGACAATTGTGCAGGAAGAAAACTAGGCTCTGATGTCACAAAGGGTATGTTTATGTTTTTACAGAAAGTGTCATTAAAGAAGGTGTTTTCCTTAATTTTATAAGTCTATCTGATGAAAGTCTTGATGTCAGATGACAGTACAGCATTTCCTGAGTAACTGAATTCCTGAATAGAGAAACAGATTTGAATTAAACTGGGATAAACCATGATTATGCTTACTGTTTGGAGCAGTTGTAACTTTATTTGAATCTGTGGAGTTGCACTAGGGTAAATTCAATTTATTTATTGAAGATGACTTTCTTAAATGCTTACCATTTTTCTATTTCCATGTTATTTATCGTAGATATACTCTTGGATGAAGAAGATAAGTTTTATGCTCCATGTATAATTTTCTATTATACAGGCTAAAATACTACAATTCTTCTTTCAAAGAAAACAATATATTTGAATGAGAACTAATTACCTCTTTTTTTATTCCAAGTGACAAAAGCTAATATATCACACTTAGCCACTATGAGAACTCCATTTCAGTAAACTAATTAAACTAATCCTATCTCTACTCATTATTCTCAGTTCTGCTAAATATTTTAACAGCATAGATTTATTTCATTACATAAATTATATTGTACTTAAAGAAAACAGTTTGCATAATGGCATATTTGCATTCCCATGAGTTTATTTTGGAATTTTGAATTCAGACTTCAAGTTTCAGCTGAAATAATATTATTTGCCTTATTTAGGCTGGTAATTTTTCTTAATTATTACTAATCATCTAGAATGATGTATAGCTTTAATTAAATGTGAGTGCTTGGCATTCTTGTTAACATACATTAAACACTGAGAGTTCTCCTGTATATAGATAATAAAATGGTAGCAAGTCGGGGTATTTCCTATGTTTACAACCTGTAATTTCGTAACACAATGGCTGATTAATTTTATGGAATGAAAAAGAATTTTTTATTAGTAATTTTAAAAGTAAAACATCACGTGGTTATTTGACACTTCTTAAACTACATAATTAAAGTGGAAATGTGTACATTACTGTGTGAATTTAAGTTATAAATCCAGAATGCAATGAATGCTAAGAATTTAGCGGCAATGTGGCTGAGAAGCTGAAAAGGAAATAATACATAAGTACCACTTCAGACTAAATTGCTCTCTGCTTATACACATGTAATGCAATTAAATCAAGAAGCTGTAAGCCTCCTAAATCTGCTAAGTTTGGGTTAGGTATTTGTACTTAAGATATCTGCTGCAGAGCTTTTCTGGATGATAAAACAAAGGAAATACAAGTAATCATCAGAATGAATTTACACTATGTGATTCGCATGAACTGTATAGAGGATTCATATTTTTATTGATTTTCATAAACGATTTTTATTACAGAAATAATGGCGGTCTCATTTTAATGATCCTTTTCATATCATTATCTGGAATTTATCTAACGTCTGTTGCTGTGACTAGTGTATCAGAGTGCTGTCGGCTGTGATTCGTGAGGTTTTTAGGAAATCCTCATACAGAGGGAATTAATTGTGATTCTGACTGAGGTTCCTGGCTGATTGCTTACAGCATGACAGACAGACAGACAGCTGACAGATCCCTTGTAAATTGTTTTATCCTGAGCATTCCGGGTTACAGTCCCTTTGCGCTGTGTGTGTCACGAGAACCAGCTCAATATTATGCTTGCCAAGTCCAATCTGCCAACTTGAGTTAAAATACAGAACTCGTACACACTTTTCAGTGACACTTTACTCTTTTCTATTCCTTAATTGCCTCTCATATACAGTGAGAATTATTTTCATATTTTGTTCATCACTATCCAAAACCTTTTGCTCATTTACTTACCAACAAACAAGAACAACAAACTACTGTTTCGACTAGTTTACAAGTTTTTGCACCTAAAAGACAGTGATGATTTTATTTCTGGTGGTCTTTGTTACTTTCATAAATATGCAGGCAGAGCATAAATCTGTGTGCAGTATTCAAAGTTTGATTTTTCCTTTTCATATTTGCAAAAATGCTATCCAGAAATAATTCTAAAATGTGGCTAACTGGTTAACATAAAGCTGTAATTCACTATAGGTGGGGACCGAAGGGGCTGGTATTACCCCTTAGGGTGTAGGGGGAGTTTGCTGATGGCTCTGAAGAGGCCACTTGAGCTGGCTGTGTTTGGCAAACCCTTGTGAAGACTTCTTGAAATGGTCCTTTAACTTGAAGTACTTGCCAGGCAGTCAAGAGTTTGCAAGGAGTTTAGATCATGTTTGTGTGAAGTGCTGAGCTCTGCTGAGCCAAGGTGAGGCGGCTTCTTTTGAAGTTAGAGCAGGATGGAGAGTCCTCAGGGCTGGCTAAAATCGAGTCCATAGGGTTGGAGTGAAAAGCTGCAAAAATAGACCTGATACCACTCAGTGCTCAAAAGCTCTTGTGACCATCTGAAACCTCTCAGAGAGAATTTATTTAGCAAAATATTTAGTGTTTGTCTCCTGAGTATCTGTATTGCTTATTCATTTTTCCCAGTGTCTTTTGCGTTTGAAACCATCAAGCTCAGCATAGCTATTATCACTAGGAAAACAAATTCCCAATTTCAGTTTCTAGATACAATAATATTTAATAGAATTATTTGTGCTTTTGAAAGTATATTGTGTTTGAGTAAAATATAAAGCAGTTTAAATATGCTAGCCTAGCTTTTGGCAGCCAGCTATGTGTGTTTTGTTTTACAGATGTACATACTCCCTAAATACACATTTTCCACAGATATGGATATTTCATGAATCTCCTCTGAGATTATTAATTGCCCATGATTAGAAAGTTTATATGATCTTTTATTTTTGCTAATATTTCTAGGTGCACCTTGTACATACATATGTATTTATACATAACTTGTATGCATAATTTCTACATTAAAAAATACATATGTATTTATGTATCTGTATACAAATACATACTGTATGTACACATGGAAAAGTATACATAATTTGTTGAATTTTAAACACTCAGCTTGTTCAAGGATACTTTTTATTTCTAATTACATTAATTACTGAATGCCAAGCTGTAAGACACGCCTATGAACGAACAGTTATTTTGGAAAATACTGATTTGAATCAGTCACTCTTGAAAAACAACAAGTTTTCCATAAGTTTTACGTAAGTCTTTTTCAGACATATCTTATTTACTGAAAAGTGACACTTTTCTTGTCCTGTTTTATAGCTTACAGTATAACCTCAAGTTATACATACACATATATCCCTCCTGAATGGTACAATAAACTACATGTGCTTGAAATCTAATACATGTCATGCTAGTCAAAAAGGTGCATCTGTAGATCACGTTGTATGTATATGAGTGATGTTTAACATTTATGATAGTTACTTGATTGGTCAAAGATGTAAATAAGGGTAATGGAAGTGTTTTATAGAACTAAAATTTAAAACTGTAGAGGTGAGAATTTGTAGAAAGAGCTGGTAAACTGCAAACAACATGACCTCAATTTGGTCTTCAGTTTTTGTAGTACAATATTTTGACATTTTTTATAGTCTAAAGATCAGATCTTTCTCTTGTGCGAGTCATTATAGCTCAACTGAAGCTAGTGGAAACCTGCTGTTTTATTCCTCTAGAGGATCAGACCTCAAGTGCTTAATATACCAATTCTATCTTTTGCTAGGCAAAGAGGAAGATGACAGTATATTCCCATGCACTCACAGCAGCAGTTTCATATATTTGATGAGTTCATATTCCCGAGACATCACCGCAGCCTGTAGTATACAGCCAGGTGGACCAGACATAACATAGTCCATAGTGAGTAAATAGCCTTACATTATATTAAGCTCTCTATCCATTACTTTCCAGAACTGTGATGACCTGCCGCTGCTCGGGGTGGTGGATGGGGGCAGAGGATAGTACTAGGAAATCTTCCTGATTGATGAATCCAATAAAACACTTTCTGTGTTTTTGCCATGTCCTGCCATATATTCTGATAAACTGATCATAAAATGATCCTTTCTAATAAAATACACTGCTTTTCTAATGTGGATGGTAGTTTTGCAAAATGGCAAAAAAAGTCTAAAGAAACTCTGGAGTGTTTGTTAAAAAAAAAAAAAAAAACTCTATAATTGCTATTGGTCACGATAATAGACTAGTATTTAGAAAGGAAATGAGCCAAATGAAGCAAATGTCTCTCCAGAAATAACTCGTGGACATAATGGGTGTGAACATAGGCTTAAAAGAATGGTCTTAATCTGTTAAAGCATAGTTTCTATTACATTATTATCACAGAAACAGAGTAAAATGACTGATATTTACTGTTAAACGTTTATTTCTTGTTATTGGTGTAGTGCATATTTTAAAAGGTGAAAGGAAAGGCTGACAACATTGACAGAATAATCAGCAACAGATCTTTACAGTTTGAAACTGTTAAATATTTTGAGTGAACAGGCCAGATAGCCCCGTTTCCGATAGAGACTATTGGTGTAATGTTTTCCTGTTTGACCTCATGTTGCCTATACTCAAGAAGTTTGCAAATAAACTGTTACTATTAATTTAACAGCATAGCTGTTCAGAAATGTCAGAGCTAGTGTTATGAATTATACATCCAAAACTCAAACTGAAACATGCAACTAGTTCAAAGTCTGTGGATATAAACAAGACGACTTAGAAGCAGATGTAAAGTTTTCCTTTAAGGATGCAGTGGGATAACTTTTTTTTTTTTCTGTTTTGCAGCTCTATTTGTTGATCAGATCAACAAATTGACTCTCCTTATAAATCTTTGCTTTGTTAAGAACTGCAGTTTGTGAGAGTAACTTCATATATAATATTTGATAGGTAAATAATAATAATGTGGATGTTTTATCAAGTAAGTAGTTCTTGACAGGCACCTAAAATACTAACCTGAAGCTGTGGACATTTTTCACCCTTAATGGTCACTAGTAGGTCTATTAACTGAGTAGCACTAAGTAACCATGGCCCTCATAAACTGACAAGTAAAACACAGAGAATTATGGCACAGCAAAAGGAAAAAGCTTCAGCTGATATCATGATATAGTGAATCTGCTTGTATTATGGTAGCAACATTAAGTAATAAGGGTTTGGTTACTTACACTGAGATCATTGCTGCTTAAGGAGCAGAGGAGGTTTGAGCAAGGAGCTCAGTGTGTCCCATTTTGCCTGACAGCCGGTCCTCACAACACTGAGCTTTCCACCCTGACTTGATAGATTTTCCCTTTGAAGATCTTATAAATGCAGATGAGGTAACTAGATCTTCTATAGTCTAATGAAATAATAATGAAATAGTTTCTATTCTTCAGCTTATTTTTTTTTTGTAGTTGGAGTCTGGTTACGTAAAGGAATCACTGTAGTCAGTATAAAAAAAGCAGATTGAGGTTATATTTGCCATGACTTTTGTCATAAATAAAGTTTATTACCTGTACTAATAATTTTTAGGGTCCTTATGGCATTTTATGAAAAATGTCATTCCATTTTTACTTTTTTTTATGTTACAGAGAGAGAAAGAAGTTTCCCAACTAATCCAGAACTAGCCTGATGGGCTGAATCCCTAATTTAAACTTCTAATGAGCCACTAAGTCTGTGTGCTTAAAAGGCCATTATTTGGGAACCAGCAGGAAAAACAAAAGTAGTAAATCCCTTCCAAAAATTCACTGAACACTGTAGAACAATCTTGGTAGACAACAGGCTATCCCAAGATTCAGATGTGCAAGTAGATGAATATAAACCACTTACAGCACTTCAAGCACCTTAAGCCTATGCAAATAACTTGTTACTTAATTTTTCCGTTGGGAAGGACAGAGTCCCTTTTCTTTCACCCTGCCTTTAGAAGCCAGCAATAAATAAATATATTTTATTATATATTTTCCCCTTGCTTCTCGGAAACCACCGCTGTAGATTATTTTCTGTTTCTCTTTTGGTCCATGCCCAGGTTCTGGAATAATCGCTAATTTGCAAAGAGTATGGGTAAGATCTTCGTTAATAGATTTGGCATGAAGTGAAATTTGTGCATCACACAAATACAGAATTCTAGAAAATGCAGAGAAGGATCAAGACACTAGCAGGAGAGCTGGACTCTGATAAGCTGGAGATAGTAAAAATAGGGTGAATTTTACTCGTGTAGCTTGTGAGAAGCAGGGTTTAGTAACAAAACCTGTCATAAGTGAGATCTCATTATTTGGATGCAACATGGATGAAATCCTTATTTTCTACTTGACAATGGAGTGACTGAAGGCCTATGATATGACTCAAAAATAAACATCAGTGTCTCAGATAGAAGGACAGGGCATTTGTCTAGAATATTGGGTACAAATTTAGCCATCCATGATCATGAAAGATGGACACAAAATGAAATAGGTGCAGAGAAGAGCTAGTAGGATCAGGGGAGTGAAGATCTCTTTAAAAGAGGAGGATAAAAGAGGTTGGCATGCTTATTGAAGCAAAAGAAAGGAGGAAAAGAGGATAGGATTGCTCTCCCTAAACACACTTGAGTAAACAACAGAGATGTGGACAGCATTTTGTTCCAAAAAGACAATGTTGGCACAAAAATGCATAGGTATACGCTGTCCATAATAATTTACGAATAGATACTAATGGACCTAGAATAGATACTAATGTAGACAGATCAGAGAGGTTCTAGAACATGATTCTATATGAGCATGGACATGGAGAGGTCTAGCATTTACCGTATTTTAAGACAGTTTGCTCTGTTAAATTAAAGAAAATTATGTGGTATGGCTTCCTAGCAGGTGACTGGACTCCCTGACTCAGGAGTTCTCTTCTAGTTCTGCTTTCTTTCCAAGAACAGTCCAAGTCAGATGCTCTGGTCCTTTCAGCTGCCAAAAATCCCTGCGGTTGATAGGATTAACCTGCTAAATTTATCCCTGAATAATAAGAAACCTCTCTATTTTCTCTGCTGTGTGCAGTAATTCACAGTTGTTATGATTTTTAGGGATACTTTTCCTAAAGCTTATCTTTCATGTGTGGAAACCAAGGAAAATTTTTATCTGGAGATACACAATTGAGAGTCTCTTTGGCTTCATTGAGTCTTCAGGGGCACACGTGCCTGATCTGTAATGCTCACTGTAAGTTCAGGGCTTCTCTATACGTATAAACAGCCCATCTTATTGTTTGATAAAGGTATTATGTTTTATATTGGTGTAAAAGAAGAAGAATTGTGGACTGTGTCAATTTGCCTTATTTCTAAGGCTTTTTGGAAATGCAGCTCATGCAATGTGTGGTGAGGTAGAAACCAATAAAAGAAGTGACTACAGTCATTGCATGCAACCCACACGTTTACCATTTTTTTCCATTTTCTTAAGCATTTCTGGACAATTGAACTGACACAGTGTGCAGCAAATGGATAGTTTCCACATCTTTGAGTGAATACTATCAGTTTCATATACTTTTAAAAGTACTAATAAGTGCGGAAAATGAAAAAATGACATATTTAGAAAACACACAAAATGCCAAGTGTAATAATCTGCTGTGGCTGAAGACAGTTCTAATGCTTGAACAATCTGCTACTTAATTTACTAGACTTATCCCTTTTAAAGTCTTGTCATTCAGTTTGCAGAAGGGATACGTGCTTTGTGTTCACTTTAATTTCAGAATTAAGATTTCCATGATAGGCTCACAGCCTATCGTCACAGCCTCTTTTTTCAGTAGTATACCACTATATATAGTATGTACCAGTATGTATCTTGTGTGGTGTTTATACTTTCAATATATGTGCCAGAACTGTTTGTAAATTAATGTATTTTTAAAAGATAACAACAGCATTGTAGCTACATTGAAAATTGAGCAACTGAGGACCATAGTGAAGCTCTTAGGAATCTGTGTACGTAAACACTGTCGTTGGTGAGGAAGGAATAAATTATGAGGAAATCCACTTTCCATGCACAGAATATTCAAGATGCTGTGGGACCGCATCTGATAATATTCATTCATACAAGCCTTTTCCTGCTTTTAAATAAGGTTCCACATGAACAAGAACTTCAAGTACTTAGTCTTGTATGAACAAATACTCATGTTCTTGTGAGTATAATTTCCAGTGTACCTCAAGATGTCCTAGAAGCCAGATCCTTTCCCAACCTCATCTTATGCATTGCTGTCAATATAATTGCTGTTCCAGGTGCCTAGCTTATGACTTACGAAGTATTCTCTATATTTTATAATGAGGATCACCACTAATCTAGAAGAATTCTGTCCTTTTCAGGGTAAGTGAAATTATCTTTATACCCTCGATTTTACTGGATTGGAACCTTTCATGGCACTCAAATAATCATTATTTTACCTACTTTGCCTTGTTGGCTACGTATGTTATGTAATCAGTAACAAGCAGTTTGGTCTGTGATGGCAGTTAGCTTTTTTGCTGCTAGAATGCATCATCTTGGGCAAGAAATAATATTGAAGTCTCTAGCATTGTGTTCATTTAACAGATGACAGTTTGCTGCAGCTAATCAGTATGTCTGTGTTGTTATTGGGGAAATGTTCTGCCAAACGCATCCCTTGAGTCCCTTCTGAACTGTTGGCACTAAGTGCTTGCTTTGGAGAACGTATCTGAATCTCAGAGGTGGCCATATTCTGGTGATAAGGAGAATAATCCATGTTTCTGTATTTTGCCAGCATTTTATTTAACTGGAACTATGTAGTTCCTGGATAAATATGTGTAAAATTCTTGCCATTTCATTTCTGACCCCAACCTTTTGATTCGCCATACGTTATGGCAGCCATGCAAGCAAATCACATTTTAATTCTTCAGGTTGATTAAAGAATGAACTGTAGTTTACATAGATGCCTTTTTGAGTAGTTCATTGTGCAATATTATCCCCCATTTTATCAGAACTCTTTGAGATGTGCATGCCTCAGTCAAGGTGGCTGCTCGGCCAATTTAGTCTTTTTATCAGTGACACAGAAAATGGAAAAGTAGAAAGAGGTAACCTCCTACAGCAGAGAAACAAGGTGGCCTTATAGCTCTATAAAGTTGGGACTCGCAGAGGAGTAAATAAATAAATAAAATATAGTCTATCAGCTCTTCATAGGTGGGAGAGAACTTATAATTGCAGATAAAATGATGCCTTAATTATACTAATATACTGTAATGTGGCATACCGTTGTTTAATTTCTGAACTACTTTGTGCTCAGACACTAAAGATGTGAGGAATAAAAAACTTTTAAAAACATAAATTAAAAAGTATACAATTACGAATTTCACATTGATTTCAGATCCATTATAGCTTTATTAAGGCATAACAGAGTGAGAATATCAAGAGCTGGTTTATATAGCAGTGCTGCAAAATGACACTACCTTTTAATCCAACACTGCTACATAAAATGAGATTAGGCATGGATATTCTTAGCATTCCAATGTCTGTCTATCTGAACTGAAAACTCCTTATCAAATAGATAAATTATCCTTTCCTTGGAAACTGGAGTTATCTATATAAAATAAAATTGTGGGAGGGGGCTGTAGACCTTGGCAAGCAGTCCCAAGCAATCAGTGACCAAAGCCACTGTGCCGTGCTCGTGGATTATTTGCTTCCCCGCGTGGTCCTTAATGCCATTGCTGCATTTTCCCTAACTCATTCACTGTCACTTAAGCAAATCTTGCAGTATTTGCACAGCTTCAACATGTACAGTATGTTTGCAGGGTCTTCTAGTATTGAGCTGAATCAAATCAGCAGTGTGTGGCTGACTACAGAAAATATGGACTAGATACAAAGACTTAGTTGGAATTAACATGAGGTTGCCATAAAAGGCTTTTTAGTAATGTCTGCAGGATTATTCTGATATTAGTCCATTTCCTGGTATTAATGTTGTAATGTAACGCATCAGTCACCTCCTGAAAAATCCACCTGTGGTATTTTCATCAAAGTGCCACCTGAAAACCATAATCTCATTTTTTCCTAATCAAGACAATACTGAATTTAAAAAGCATTAACTATAAATTATTACGCTCTCATAAGGTGTGATGCTTAATTAAAGGACACACATTAAAGAACTCATGAACAATACTGCTGTTTTAATCACTATTTTAAAATCATTGTAAAATATACCATGGAAAAAATTAATGCTGTGGCAGATATTTTATGTGTAGAAAGTATGATGTGGGCAAATGATTTGCTGTTTTGCCCAAAAGATTTAGGTGACCCTCTTCAGTAACAACATAAAAAAATTATTTTCGAAAAGGTCATTCATAATAAATAAAATTTGATCTTTCTTGACAGAGGCTGCCAAAATGAACTGTTTCAGCTAAGAATTACCTTACTTTATGCTTATGATGCATAGATAAAATCCTCGGCATCACGTAGGTTTTCATTCCTGGAGATATAAATAGTTAGATAATGACAGAGTAAGATGATAAACCCATTTTGGAGAGAACATGCCTTAAAATATGGTAATAGTATAACTTAGATATTAATTTAGCCTAGTCTGTTATTAATATAAATTTTCCCATTTATGTGTACTTGTTGGAACGTTGCAAAGAGCTGCAGCTACAAAATGAAGCCATTTATTGATCAGAACATTTTTTTCCTTGAGTCAGTGCCCTCTCTCTCAAGCAAAAGTGCTGACTGCAGCACGCTGCTGATTGCGGATTTTTTGACAGCAAAGACCTGACTCTCTCCTAATCCGTGTAGCCGCATTGTACAAATTACAAAGCTTGTGTGACAGACCTATTCTGTATTCCAAGAACTGCAACATACCTGTCATCAGATAGAAGCAGGAATGCACAAGTCATCACTTTACTTCGGAAGCTGAACAGATGATTGAAATTATTTCTTACGACTAATTCCCCTTTTAGTAGAGATAAGCTGCTTTGTTCAGCTGTAAATGAAACATTAGGGTATTAGCTGTCAAGCCAGAAGTATTGGGGAAGCTAAGATTTTTATCAGCAGTAGTAACATTTTGGGCAATAAATTGTTTTGTTGGGCAGAATACTAATCTCCAGAGGTACAAAGAAGCAAAGCTCATTAAGGTAAATGCTTAAAGCACACACACAGAAAAGCCAAGACAAAGGCTTATTACCTCTGTTATGGGGATAGATGGAACATTTGCACTTTTTCATCTCTGTGCAGCGCTGAAGAATTATGTAGCACTGTTATCAAATAGGTGCATTTGTAGACTTGCAGAATGCTTTCTGAATATATCCAAGGGACAAATGCATATCTGAAATATCAATAGAGAGCTGTAGTAAGTGATGGGTTTTTGGAAATTGTTTTGCTTCCCTCAGGGTAAAATTAGATATCTGCACATTGTCCTGTACTTAGCCTTCATCAGATTAATAGACTAGCCTTATTAAATGAATGCTTGCAATAGAGAAGAATTAGATGTGTGTATTATACTAAATATTTTTGCCAGTGTATACATACCTAAATTAAATTCATCAGGGTTTGTAGTACCGAGCAGTAAGGTGATGGAAGGAAAAGGGCTGTGGTGTTGTTAAAGACGGCAGTTAAGGAAAAGAATGTATTTGGGGTGAGATGAGCGAATTACCAATCTATACACTGAGGATAGACGTAGACTCGCTATCAGAAACAGTGAAATGGGAGGAAAGTAAAATAGGTGGAAGGAATCTGCATGTGAACTAAAAAGCCTGCAAGTCATCCTGCCCAAATTTTATTTCCTGTAATCGGGTGGAGACAGTTACTTGTCATTACTTGTTTGAAGGAGCATTTTATAAAGCTATAAAATAGTAGTAATTTTAATACATGATACAGAGAACAAAAATACTTAGAAGAAAAGGCTGTCTGTGGAATTCTGCTAAAGGCTGGCACAAAATGTCTAAAATTTTCTCTGTGCCATACTGACACCGATTTTAAAACCCAGAAAGACAATGCTTTGCAGTCTGTCTTGTAATTCACAAAAGTACCAAAAAAAAATGGTTCAAAAAAGAACTCAGTGTAAATGCATAAAGCAGAAGATTACTTACCAAATTGTGGATTATTAATTGAGGGTTTTCAGGAGATAGGGAACCCCTGGCACTTCTCGGGTGAAATGCTATATAGACAACAGAATAAAAAGTGCTGAGGTATTGCTAATTGTATTTTAACGAAGACAAAAAAGGTGGTTTAAATATTGATGTCAGTCACTGCATCATTGCTTAGTGATGGAGAAATATTTTTTGTCTGCCAGCTTTGATAACCTAATCTATGAAATGGCAATTCTAATGTTGGGCCACCTGTAAAAAGTGATACTGAAAGAACTAGCATTACTTGATACTTATGTTAATGAGGTTGTCTTTTCTTCATTTGAGGTAATTGTATTGTATGTTCATCAGGATGAAAATAATAAGGTCTGGTGAATTTTTTTCACCAATACATTATTTTACCAGCCTTTGGTTATGTTGTATGCTGTATATGTGTTGTGGTTAGCTGTAAAGCCTGTTAATATTTTCCCTGAATGCCTTCTATGCAATGAAGAAACTGTAAAATGTAAACTTTAGCATTAGTTTTGATGGCACCGAGTACTGGCCAGCCTGTTGGATTATACTGATTTTTCATTAGTATCAGAGATGAAATCACTGCATCAGGACGGCTGCTTGCTTAGGTAGGTGTCTCGTCCAACCCTCGTCTTCTAGTGCAACTCTGTGTTGTGAGGAAATGATCTATGTGGGGAAATATCCAGGAGGAGTTGGAATGAATGTGCAAGATGCTGCTGTGCTGCTTGTTCTGTCCCGTGTGTACTGTGTGACCTGCAACAGAGAGAGCCTCGAGGCTGCTGTTCCAGGTGCTTCCTAGGATCCAGTGCAGATTAGCCTTAATTTTACAGTTACAGAAGTGTTAGTTTCTTGTCTGAAAATAATATCAATTCAGAATGCTGGGCAATTGTTAAAGCTGCTAAAGAAGTCCAAAGGTAAACGGTCAGACACCAAAGATTCCTCCCTTTTGTCTTGGAATTTATGCCTTTTTTTTTAATCTCTGCAGATTTTTTAAATGCTTTTTTTTCCTTAGATAGCTGTTGTGCAGTTGATGTTAGACACAGGTGCTTGATTTTTAAGAGATGAAGTGCATTTTGGAAAACCCATCCAATGCCAGGATCAGAAGTACTCTTTGCAAATGTTAGTTTCAGCTTATCTGTATTTATAATTTATTGATTTATAAAATGGAGTAATGATAACTGTCTGCACTATAAAGAACTGGTGGAATTTGCTATGCAAGAGTAGCATATTATTGCTGTTTTTATTAAACCAAGATTGTTATCTGCCTCATTGTCGATTTATCCTCAGGCCAATTTCAGAGTTGTATTCAAGCTAAATTTTTACTCATTAAGAGAAGAAAAAATCTGCAATCTTTCAATTATCATACTAAGTAAATGAAGAAGAGTTTGAAGATATCCTTCCAAAATGTATGACCATCTTGTAAGTGTTTTGGAGCATAATACCACACTGTGGTATTATGCCACACTGTGGCAAAGCCTGTTTGAAGACAAGTTAATATGAAGTAGGAATTGCCTTTATGCCTCTCTGTAAGATGGAAACTCTTTTTGGGGGGAATATAGGCTATTAAAACTGTAGATTTCAGTGGCACTGCAGTTGTAGCTGAAGTTACTAAGCTGAATTAGTTACTACAAGTGTATTCATGAGCTGAATTATGTCCTGTGGGCATCTGGACCCTGGTATAAGCTTTGCTCTTTACTTGTACTCTGTGAAATCCATAGATTAAGAGGATTCTTCCCTTGATTTTCTGCTATTAAATAGCATTTCTAGAGGAACAGAATCTTTTTTTGAATGCATTTTAAAGAAATATGCCTTAATTTAGCCTATGTGCTCCTGACATTGTAGTCAGGGTTTCTAGCACGCTCATAGTTCCCCAGAATTTGCAGGAAGAGAGATTTGTACTGGAAGTAGACATTAGTAGCGTATGAAATAATTACACCTTTCAACCGAGACCATGAATGTGATCCTGATTCTGCAACTTAGGATGGAAGAACCTACTCTAATGTGTACCTAGTATTTTTAATCATGCTTTTGTCGTCTTTTTGTCTTCAAAGCACAAGTTCAGTTTTAAATACAATTTCTTTTTTTTCTTCTTCTTCTTTTGGAAGGTAGAACAGCTGGATTGAACTCTGAGAAAACAGAGTTTGCAGTTGTTGTTGAAGTGGAGGAGACTAGCAGTTTTCTGAAGGTATCAACTTCCACAATATATGAAGTTTGACAGTAAGGTTTTAGAGTATTGTTTAATATAGGAAATCCGGCTTTTAGGACAATTTCCTACATGACAGATGATGCTGTGCACCCAGACTGCTCCTCTGATACAAACTTGGAGAGGTCAATTCATCCCGATGATAGTCTTAACCCAAATTAAACATTATATGACTGTGCTAAATCTATAACCCATATCTACAGGTATCTACAGATATATAGATATCTCTAGTCCAACAATGTAGATATTGACACCTAGAATCATGGCAGTGTGGAGCCATGTTGCCTTTCAAGTCAAGCTTTATTTAAAGATAAATATGTGTTTTGATGCTTTGTGAACAGAGATTTGGAAATGTTAGATACCAAATATAAATTCACATGCATCTTCACTGACTCATCAAGATACTGAATTTGTGATTTCTGAAACTTTAGTAATTCTCAAAAGTCCTCTATTGATCAGATTGGCTCCACTAAAAATATTATGAATATGGTGCAGAATTTGGCAGTTGAAAAATGCAGAAAAGGACTGCAGTATAGGGCTAGAATATTCTGTTTAGTGAGTACTTCAGTGCAGCTGTCTTTTGTCTGAGCAGTAAGAACATGAGAGATAAAAGTAAATGAAATGATATACCTAAGCTGTCAGAAAACTCTTTGAAGTGATTGAAACTTTTAGAGTTTCTAGACAAGATACTCAATGAATACCTTAAATTGGCTTTCATAAAATAGCATACTGCAATGTTTACTGTTGTTTAAGTGTTACATGCTTGACACCCACCTATCTCCTTTTTTTTCTTATTTTTCCTTTTTTTTTTTTTTTTTTTATTTGTATAATGCTCTCTTTTAATGACAAGCCTTAATTCCTTGGTTTTGCATCTCAAGATAACAGTGGTCTTGAGTGGTCTTTCCTCCTGGGTGAGGGAAGCAGTGATGACACTTAACTAGGAGTCAGTGCTTAGCTAGGAGCTAGTGGTTTCTTGGACCAGGATTGCCCTGGAATTTTCTATCTGTCCATACTCTGTAGCCGGTGGAATGTTTTTAGTGCAGACCTTCAAAGGAAATTTTCTAACTGCATTGTAGTTGTGCCTGTACCTTATTCATTTACATCCTCTGCAAAGTGTCATTTCAGTCTTAACCCAAACATCTTTCCCTTGTCATTGTAGTTCCTTCATTCGTGCTGTGGTTGAGAGAGCTAACTGCGTTAGTGAGAAGGGGAAATAATAGAGGGGAAATACAGAGAAACTCTAACGTTGTTCTGTTTGTCTGGCTTCTGGATAAATCCTTGAATTGCTGTATTGGAGGTGCCTGAAATTTTACATTCTTTGCTGACAGGAAAACTAGGAGAATCCATCAACACCGCGCAGCGGATGGGCCACATTCCTCAAATAATCCAGTCAATTAAAAATTGATTTTTGTTCTAGGCAGCGTGGTGGTAATGTAGTGGGGAGACAGTGTGTGCATTACCAACAGAGCTCACATCAGTTAAGTGATATTTAGGTGATCTTCTGTCATGGGAGAAAGCAGTGCAGTTGATGATCTTTGCTACTGAAGAAGTTAAATTGAAGTGTCAGATACCAGAATTGCATTTTATTTCTAATATGTTGGCCTGCCAGCTTGGGAGAAGCTGTGTGAAGTCTGTGAATACAAAGGGACAAAAGTGCTAAATCTAGCAGAAACTGAACGATTTGAGAAAGATTAAACTATAACATGGCTTTTAGAGCCTTCAAGTAAACGCATTTAAAGAAATTGGAACTTGAACTCCAGTTGTGGGACCTTTTGTCTCCTGCCTCGCTCTTCTCCCTGACTTCTGCAGATCTAAAATAAATGAAGATATGCGTGCTCTAAATTGCACCAAACTTGTTATTAAAAGAGAAAAAAGCTATAATGCTATTGAGAAGTTAGAAGTTTCTTAAAGCAGTTGAATCAAGAGCAAAGGAAGGCCTAAAACCATTAGTTCAAGAGCTTATTTACCTCAAGCTTATTTGCAAGATCTTGATTGGAAGAGTGCAGAGAATGAGACTTCTTTTTCTGCTATTGGGAGCACATATGGAAATGTGCAGTCATGTGGCTTATACTGTCTCTTGAGCATGGATGGGGAGCCTATGCAGGGCTTATTTTTGAGGCACTCAGAAGCTTTTATTAAAAGAGACTAGGGTACAAACAATGTGAATCTTGGCTATTAATACAATTAATTCCTAATAACTGTGGGTTTTCTAAAATGCATTTTAGTAACTTGAAAAATTTCATTTAAAGATGACCTCACCTGTGTGAATGGTTTTACTTCATTAATTTATTCTTAGACTTCATAAAGAGAAACATAAATCAAATCACAAATGCTTTTTAAAGGTTATTATTGGGGTAGAATGCTGCTGGGTTTTAGTGCTTTGGGAGTGAAAGAAAAATGATGTTTCGGGGCTTCAAAACTCTTCAGCATGATTTGAATACAAGTGGCTTACTGTGATAAGTATGTTAGGCTCCCTTCTGTTAATTACAGTATTTCAAATGAGACTAATTTGACAGCCACAGGCACATAATATGCTAAATACTTCCTATAGTATTACTTTGAGGAGAACTCCCTTCCCCCTAGCCTCATGTGAATAGTTTCTGATAGGACGTAATAATTTAGAGGTTCTGAACCAAAACCAGATAATATCTGAAACCCGTTCTCTGTTTAGTTTGAATGATTTTGTTCATCTGATGACAAAACAGGAAAGATTTTACTAGTCATTGGCAGAGGCAGATGCCAGATATGGACATGGGCTTTCTCTAAAATTTCTTTAGAAACACATTTGTCATTTCATTGCATTTTTTTTGTGTGCAGATGTCTGTTTTACTCGCTGTGAGTTTATGTATGGTAAATATGAAACACATTTTTTTTTTTCCTACAGGTTGAATTTTGATATGGTTGCAGGTTTTGATTTTATTTACTTTTTTTTTAATTCACTAGAATAACACAGAAGTTGACTGCTAATCTGAGGACTAGATCTAAATATTGGAATGATTTTAATATGGAGATATTTGAAATTACAAAATTACTCCTTGATGTTTTGGTAAAGTTAATAACATAATTCCATGTAAACTCAACGTTCTTGCTTGTCAAATTAGGAGCAAATAACTTAAGAAGTGACTTCTTTAGAGGAATGCCTACTCAAAGGCCTAAAATTGCTTCAACTCTTCTTTTATAGTAATATTGTAGTTTTATCCAAATTCCACCAGGTGCTGCCAAAGAACATACAGCCAAAGCAAAGTTTATCGCTTAAGTGGAAGTTTGCATCACGTGTGCAAGCAGTCAGGAATACAGCTATTAAATCCTGTTACAGAAGCATGAGCATCTTCCCCCTGATTTAGGGAGAATCTTCTCCCTGGATTTAGGAGCTCATCTCCACCTGGGAGCAAAGCACAGGGAACCAAAACAGTTGACATTCCCTATAGGTATCACGTTCTTAAAAACACAATTTTGATGCAAGTCCATTTGCTGTACATGAATGAGCCACAAATTTAACAGGCAGCTACAGAACTGTTGTTCTGTTCTACTCCGTCTTAATGCTAGGGAATAATTTTTCAAACTATTCAAACAAAATTAAGCTTCTTTGTGCTTTTTTCTTTCTATGACTATAGACTGTTTACTTCAAAGTGCCGTAAAGATATTTCTTTCCTTTGTTTGCTTTTTGTTGTGTTGCTGAGTCAGGAGCTCTTTATAGCATAAGCCAATTTTGTCCAAGTTTTTTTCTCACTCTGGGAATAAAATGTGCTTGCAAAAGCCAAGGTCTGCTTGGGGAAATCAGAGCCCCAAACTTGTAACTGCTCACAAAAGTGCAGTGCAAAATGGGCAGGCAAACAGCACTGGTAGCAGCAGGAATCAATTGGGAGACTTGGTGCAGAGCAGTTTCTCGCCTGCCTCCCTGGCGAGTGCAGCCGTTGTGCTTGTGACATAAAAAGCAATGTGCATTTTAATTGCAATACTGGTTTTTTCAACTGCTGCTCAAGTATTAGCACGGTTTATGGTTTATGTCAAAAGAGACTGGATGAGGGGCAACATGATACTGGTTGCCAGAGAAGGTGTCATCGACATCTGATAGCGATGGTGATGCAAAACCTACTTGCTGTAGCAAATATAGAACTTGTAGGGATTAAAAGCTTTTGTAATCAGTAATCACTATCATAGTACTTTGTAAATGCAGTGTTGTTTTCTGTTGTGTTTTATAGAATTGAAGTCTTGAATTTATTGCCATGCAGAACTTAGTGTTTAAGATGGTGCAAAAATTCAGTGAGGCATCATCGGTGTGGATTGCCAAGATAAATGAGACGTGGGGAAAAGGGGAAAAAACAATGTAGCAATTATTCTAAATATGTTTAGAAATGTGGCTATGGCAGAGTCTGTACAAAGGATGCTCTCCCTTCTGAGAAGCCTTTGGCAGTGACTTCACCTGGCAGTGTTTAATTAATTATTTATAGAGTGTTATGTTTGCCCTCCCTGGGGATATCATCTTCCTCATTCTGGCTCCCTGCCTCCACTAAAAAGTGGCAATAATTTGCAAATAGCGTATCTTAATTACTGAAAATTTAGATCACAAAAAGGTGTTCACATTCTCTACTTCTTTTTGTTATCATATGTGTGCATGTAGAACAGCCTAATATTGCAGTTGTTTTCCCGGATTCCCATTTTATTGCCATCCAGTCGTACTTGAGGGAGAGGGAGGACGAGAAAGAGGAGACATAAATTTCCCTACCAGCGTGAGATTAGATCAACACTTAAGCCAGTAAGTGTAATACCGATGCTGTGATCAGGTGCTCAGAGCCAAAATACTCGCAGCCCTGGTGCTATTCTAATCAAAGGTACTGAAGATTGAGCAGTTCTCTGATGTGGTCTTATCAGTTGGAGTATAATGTAAATCCTGTTAGAGCAGCTTTGTCCGATCTGCCTGTAGCTTTGTTCTGAACCTTTCAGTAACAGTTCAGTGAAGCAGAAAGAGCCCTGTGAATTGATATTATAAGCCTGCATGGTTGTTTTATTCATTGTTGAAGCAACAGAATATAACAGAAGTATTTATTTTTAGTGGATTGAGGATACTTTTTTATTCTATCACTCTGAGCGCTGCAGAGAGGTTCTAAATGCAAAAGAGGAAAAGCTAATACCATAATCATATCCATACCCCTTCTCAGCACAATCCCATTGAAAGATAATGCAAAAGACTGTATGTTTAATTTATTTTACACATTCATAGAGATTGTTAAAATCACAGTGTTGTTATTTCCTGCTGATGTAGAAAAAAAATACCATCTGACACTATTATAATCAGGAAATAGTATTTGTGTGAAATACAAGCTTTTCATAATGCACTTAGCCTTCCCAGACATCTGTATTTCTTTATCCACCACCTATCTGCTTTCTTTGGGAGCTAGATGATGCCTAAGAAATTCAAGGTTGTGTTGTATTCTGTGATTCTAGCTGGTGGGCATTCCTCACTGAAGTTCAAGAGCGTGAAATTCCACTTTAGTCTCACTGCTTTGATATGGTACTTGCCTAACAATCAAGCAAATTAAAGTGTGGCAAGAAAATGATAAAACTGCAATGTCTTAAAATTAAGGGGCTGAAAAAACTAAATT
>JAVCKT010007140.1:0-10677 GCA_032273925.1 Rhynchotus rufescens
CTAAGCATTATAACTTCCAGAGCAAGGCTATCTGAATAGAAGGATTATGTGGCATCCACCCACCTGCATTTTTTTTGTGCACTGAAACGTTTCCTGAAATGAATGATTGGTAGGAACAGTAGAGTAGATGGATAGAAGACAGTATCTGATGCTGTATTTCATCCTCGGTTTTTTTTAAATGCATATATTTTGTTGAAAAGCATTAAGGTTTTAGATATCATGAGAAGCTTTTTTTTTTTATATGTAGCTTTGTAAGCAAAACCTTGTGTTGAATGTGCTGTTTCTTATAGCTTTCCCAACACTATTGAGATTCTTTATATTCAGTAAAGTCAAGAATTTGGAAAAGGAGATGGCAAATGAGAAAATGCTGAACTACTGGAAGGAAGGGGTCAGAACGTGCACTGCAGAATAACCTGGAGGAAAAAGTCTGATGTGGAGGTAGAAACCAGTTCATTGCTGACAAGGATTTCTAGCTGCACCAAGTTTGATAGAAGACTTCTGTATAATCTAATTTGTGGCGGGGAGGAAAGAAAGGTAAATCTTTGTTGAGCAGGCTATTACTGCTATGCATTTGGTACTGCTAGCAAGATACTGCTTCTAAGCTATAGCCAGTGCATATGTAAGAAATCTGAGCTCCAGTGGGAATTCCTACCCTGACTTCACTGAAGCCAAGACCGCATCCTGCGAACTGCTCATTTTTATCTGCAAAACATGGTGTGGTGCCGGGAGAATGGGGTTTGTTTAGATTAGCATCTCCTGTAAGACTTTGTGCCTAGACATGGAAAGGTTTTCAATATTTAAAAGAAATTCTTTTCTTCCTCATGCTCACAAATAACTCTGTAAAG
The DNA here is from genome assembly GCA_032273925.1 of Rhynchotus rufescens. Classification (NCBI taxonomy): domain Eukaryota; kingdom Metazoa; phylum Chordata; class Aves; order Tinamiformes; family Tinamidae; genus Rhynchotus; species Rhynchotus rufescens. Next base: position 846 of record JAVCKT010007140.1, read on the forward strand.
GCTTGAAACTAAACCTGCCTGTTTTCTTCCTATACTTCTTGTACACACTTTTTTCCTTTTCCTGCACACGTATTTATGTTATTGTTCTGTTTTGTATTGACTGTTCAGAAGAGTTATCATAATGTAGATCAGATGGCTGATTAACCACAGCTGGCTTTTACAAATACTTATAAAACCCAGGCGTGCTTTTTTTTTTTCTTCACAGGAAACCTGTGAAGAGTTCTATGAATCTTGAGAATAATTATGCAAAATATAGTGTGGGAATTAACTCTTTTATTTTTGTGTTAACTTGCTTAGTTAATACTGTCTGTATTGCTAAGCTCTTTTTCATTGCTGCTTTTCAGATAATATTACTGTAGGAATGGGAATAGGAAACTGTAGGTAGGTGGTGTGCTGAATTGCAGCATGGTGGCTGTTAGCAGTTGGTGTCTGACAAACCAGGTTACATTTTCTCATGTTCTGAGAAACTACTATTTTTAAGATGCCAGATTAGACTGAAAAATCTGCGCGTAGAATTTATCTCAATAGTCCATATAATCAGCTGTAACCTCCTCCTGTGGTTTTCTGCTCCCCTGTCCATTGTAAGCAAGATTGTCCCCTTCTAGCTGGTCTTTGTGACTTTAGTTTTGAGTCTGCTGAAAAGCATAGTGAACAATTAAGCACTCAGTAAGGTGAGCTGTATCTTGTGACTACTATTTTCCTAAGTAAATAGAGCAAGGTGTTTAATCGAGCAATGAAGTGTCAGAAAGAATGAAGCAATTTGGATCTCAAATGTCATGATACCATAAATGTTAATGCAGTGTCTTCACATGAGCCTGTCACTTCACTAAGTTATGTGATGCAACCTATTCCCCCTGCTAGGGAGCCAAAGGCGGTCTCAGACACCACAAATGACTGTATGCGTCATTTTACTGTTTACATGAACAGTTACAGGGACTTAGTGGGACTAACTACAGAAGTTAGTAGAGCTGCCACTTCAGAGGCTGAGTCAGTAAAGGAAGATCTGCAGTGTAAAATGGTGGTAATTCTGGGACTGAGAATTCTTGATGAAAAAAGTTTATTTTTTTCAGGTTGGAGCTAGCTCCATTTTGATATTGTTTCTTAAGCTGTACTCCCAAGAAGGTAGGTTCATTTGCCATGAAAGACCGATGCCTTTGTGCTCCTCTTCCCTCATAGTTTGGCTGTCAAGTAAGTTAATTCTACAAATCAAAAGACATGGTGAGTGTAGCTGCATAAATCTGAGCAAGCTTCTCTACAGAGCATTCATCTTCTGCAGGGCCTGAGGCTGCAGAGGGAAAAGCTGTCATACGCATCTAAGAGGCCTTCCAGGGACAGTCCCAATCAGAATTCCCATTTGATGCTTCCTTCCCATATCCATCTGGATATCCATTTCCAATTGGAATATTAATTTGGACAGCTAAATCTCAGCAAAAGCTACTGTGCACCTTTCAATTTCCACTCTGACTTATGCCAATATAGTTAATCCACCTTTCATTTCTTCCAAAGTACACCAGCAGCTGCTAAAAGCCTCCTAGATTACAAGAGCCATAAATAGGTGGCACCTGACCACAAGTCTTTAAAACCATGGCTGGATGTATGTATCATTTATCTGTAACATCCTTTACCAATGCTGTCCTATAACTTAAATGTTATCTATTACAGATATTTCTATTGAAGGAATAGTACAATGCTAGTTATTTCTTCATTATAAAGGCTTCATCTAAGCACTTTTAAATGTCTGAACAATATATCCTCCTCTACCACTCAGGGAAATCTGTTCTCTTTCTGGGGTGGCCAAAATAAGCAGTATGCCTTAGGGGGAGCACAGGCACAGTTAAGTCCTAAGTTAATAATACGCAGTAACAAAAAAATCCACTTACTGCTTAATATAAGACAATGACATATAGGGAAAAGTAACATGATGGGGGGAAAAAAGGACTGAATACCAAGGAAAACTGGAAAACTCTGAAATGAGCCTATTTGCTGGAGAACGATGCCTGACGGCTCTGCTATCTTGTGGGGATTAAAGACTAAAAATAGCTTGAGGCATTTTCACATAGCACAGTTCAGAGGGAAGAATACTTTCAAGTTTGGCTGCAAATACTGAAAACAAATTTACAGAGCTTTTTTTTTCCTTTGAAATTTTGATGAATTCACAGGCTATTTAAATGCTTCCTGTGACCTCTACAAAATAAAGAGAGAAAGAGAGTATTCCCAGACTGGCTCAAATTAATTAAATGCTGGCTCAAAAAGATTTTTCTCCACCTCTCTAAATACATATTTAAGTTTAAAGTAACACAACCCTGTACAAAAAAAAGATGAGTATGATACAATCTAATCTGTAATCATGTGCAGATGGTTGCAGGCGAGATCACCTTAGTTACAGCTACTCTAGAGTTACCACTGCAGGAGTGCTCTGTGTTCATCTTGAAGGATTGCTGCTGTTGAATTGTAAAATATTACACCAGTGGATTGGTTTGCTGTTCACACTAACCAAGTGGAGTGGTCTCATTTAAGGACAGACTTGGTTGTTGGAGTTCGTATTATGGTTTACATTCCATGCAGAGTGAGTGTTACTGAGAGCTGTTTTGATGAAGGAAAACATGATGTCTTGGAGAGCGTTGGTACATTATTATACACTATTGCTGGTGCTGAGCAGAGATGTATGCAAATTAAAGACTGAAGAGGGCATTCAAGAATATGCAGCTTTGACTGCGGGAGGAAAAATGTGCATGCGAGAAGGGATTTTCATTTCACCAAGAATTCAAATTCATTTCTACTTTGAAACAGAATATTTTTCAACTGGCTTGAAACATTTTTGTTCTGGTAAAAGACGAAAAGTGTTTTGTTCCTATTGCAACTTTCAATATATTTTAAAATATTGCAGTAGGAACGTATTCCAAACGAGAAGTCAAAACATCTTTTTCTCAAAGTTCAGTCTTGTCAAAATAATGGCTTTTAAAAAAAATACTTCATCTTAAAAAAAATAAAAAGACACTGAAATGAGCCAACTGTATCTCTCCTCATTTTAGCCATGCTGGATGCTGTTCCCAATCATTTAATTCTAAGTTCTTTCTGATAAATCTTCTATGAGGTGATTAGCAAAGTTATCAGATAAAAAATAGAACACAAAGACAAAAGCTACAATCCGGTTTTGAAAATTATAAAATGTGAAAAGTGTAAGAGAAACACTAACTAAAGCATGGCTACTCTAACTACTGTGTTAATGCTGGAGGATAATTAATTTCTCTTCCATACTTAACTGTGGTGGTATATAGAAATCCACAAGATTAAAGATCTAGGATTTTTCAGTATATTTTGGCCATGAAATTACACAATGCACAGGGACTTTTAATTTGTCTGCAAAATTGATTAAGAAAAAATAATCAGGAAAAAAAAACCCAAAACAAAAAAAACACCTATGAAACAGTGACCTGCAGGTCTTAAGAGCTATAGCTCTAAAATATACCCCTGGCTCTTAGCCTTTGGATTTGGAGTCATGCCTAGAGCCAGAGATCTGCTTTATTTCTGTTCCTTTGCAAACTCTCGGTTCAAACTCTTAAGTATTCAAAACAATTTTTTTAAGTGAAATTTCCTTCTCAACCTGTGACTCTTTTAAACACAGCAACTTGCCAAAAGAGGAAAATTAGAAGTACTGGCCAAGATAGCTTGGCGATTTATCCATTTTAAAAATCAGAGTAGGTGGACTTTGCTGCCTGGCTGCCAGTAGCTCTCTGTGTGAATTGCAGAAGATCTGATTTAAGGTTGGGACCAGGAGTCTGTGGCTTCTGGATCCAGTCTCATCTCTGCTACCAGCTAGTGCAATGAACAAGTCTTGAACAAGTTGCAAGCTCTGCTACTACCAGGTGTGCTCCAGGTGTGCTCTGCTGACCAGGAGTTCAGGGCAGTATTGACTTGGTTCAGAAAAAAAGTATGTTTTGCTCAGAGCTTTACTAGTGCACTAAGCGTTATGTCCTGCATCTACACACGTGCATTTGGCATATGCTGACTTGTGTGCAGCTTGTTAGCAGGAGGGGTTATGAGTGTTGTAACCTTTAGAGTATTTTCTTCAGTTTGAAGACAGAACAGTGTTTTGAGCTGCAGAAAGTCTGGCAGGATGGCTGAGGTTTCAAGATTTTAGGCTTTTTTTATGGTTTTTATAAACAACAGACTGAAATAATTTAATCTTTACCTCTGTTTAACACATACTATGACAGGCTTAATATCTCTGAAATAGGGAACCTGAGACTTCCTTCTGGTGGTGGTATGGTTCTTACAGACATACATGCCTAAAATGCAACTCCTCACAGCTTTCTCAGGCCAATTTGATAAAGCAATGAACAAATGATATTTCTAGAATGTATAAGTTCAAATACTTATAACTATCCTTCTTTTTAACTCTCTTCTTGTTAAACTACTGAACTGTATACCAATGTACAACTTAAGCTGTAAACTAACCAACAGTTTCCTGTCCACTTCTTCCTAGTTAACTTTTTATTTTGCAACAAAGCCACATAATCTGCCTGGATATACAAAATCTAGTTCCCTACATGCTAACCTCAGGTTGATCCATTTTTAATGGATCAAGTTTGATCTATCCATAATTACTTGTTTAATTAAACACTCCCCTGCTCTCTTTTTCCAGTTGGAAAAATCAGCAGTGTTACAGGAGAGAGATTTTATGCTCAGAGAAACTGAGATCCATCATGCTGAGAGACTGGAGAGTTTGGAGCATGCAGGAACTTTGTATGCTGCCATGTATGTTTACATGGCTGCTGTGTTAGGAAATTTCAAACTTGGGGATCATAGTAGATGTTACAATGTATCAAAGCTTCAGTTTGGATTAAAAAACTTTTATTATTCTTAAACAGAAGAAAGCACATGGGTGTAATAGTTGAATTTAAACGCATTGTTTATAGTAGAAATTATGTCAGGCATATTTGGATAGAGAATTTGATGCATTCTTTTATATTACTATGTAAAATTGGAACAAACACCATAAAATGGAGAATAAGAAAAAATAAAGGCTTATGGAATATCTAGCAGTACAGTAGAATAAGGTGTGGAAACACAGAAATAGAAATTGGACCAAATTCCTCAGCATAGTTGTGTGGACTAGTTGTTATCTTGCTTATCCATCCTGTGCTCCTGCATTGGTCTTCTTCTAGTGATATTTCTCAGCTTCAGCATTCTGAATGCTTCTCAGCATTTTTCTATCTGGGATATATTATCAGAAACAAGAAGACTTTCAAAGATAAACTGATTGAAAACCTGATGGAGTTTTGATTTTGCTAAATTTTATGTGAGAGATACATTAGTATCACTTAATGGCCTGCTTTGGACCGCGGCCAAAGGAGTGTTTGCTTCGTTTCCTGGAGTAGCCAGTAGGATTCAGCATTTTCAGACGGTCTGCAAAATAACTATACAGCCAAGAAAGCTAAGAGGAATGTGCTGAAACTTGGTTTCATTTCTTAAAAGATACTTGGAGGGATTGTCATAATTTTACTGAGTTAGTTCTAACCTTTGGAATTTTGGAAATGTTAATTGGAAAGCTGAGTACTGCAGAAATTCATTTATCTGATACTTTTTTCCCTCAAAACTCATATTAGTCAAAATTAGATAGTCTCTCCTACTGTGAGTCATTTGCTTTGAAAAGGTCTCTGTTAGTTGAAAATTCAGTGGCAAGGTTAGATTTCCAGTCATATGTTTTCATAACCAGGGTTCCCCTTCATACAGGAGTTAATATTAAGATGAATTCATAACTTAAGCTACTAAGAAATAGCACAGTCCCAATATCTGTAATTTCAGAGATTTTAGAAAATATGAACACAAACATAAAACTGTAGGTTATATTGAAGTTTGAAAAGGGAAGTGACTAAGCAATGTATCAGATCAGATCCAGTCTTTTGGACAATGCTGAGGAATGGAAGAAAAGGAAGGGTAGATACGAGAGTGGGTGTGAGCTTTGAACTTCCTCTTGGTTGTGAAATGGAAAAGTTTAATCTGGGACACTTAGTGCTGCTCAAAGCCACGTTTTCACTCTGTGAATGACTGCCATCTGCTTTTACAGATTCTTCCTCTTTACTTGTGATTGAAGAGCAATAACTTTTCACGGAAAGTCAGGATCATTCCTCTCTAACACAAAGTGTCCATGTCCCCCCATGTTACCCTGCAAGAAAAGAACCACAAATGCTGCTGACTTTCCACTGTAGCGTGAAATGATCTGTGCCATGGGTGGGTACACAGCATGTTCCAAACAAATCCTGACCAAGAACACCAAGAAGTGACCTTGAAATAAGGGCAGCATCAATTCTCAAGAAGAAATTTCAAACAAAACTGATTTAATCCCTTTGCTCTGTAATACAGCATGCTCCAGGTCACAGTGCTCTAAGATGATGGTGTGAATTCTGGAAAATTATCCTCTCAGGCTACACTTAGGTTTTTTGCAGCCTCTTAGGCTCATCCAAGTATGTGTTTAAATGTTTTCTTGTACTGAGATCTAACTAATTTAGATTTTGTTCTTACTGCTAATAATATTTGGTTTATTTGACTCTAAAAAGTGCACTCCATTTGTCTATAGCTTGCAATAGCCAATTAAATATTTACTGACTCCTGGCACCATTAGCTTCACCTTTGTGGGTTTCTGTAATACATTATTCTTACTGAAGGTCTGTTCTCCATAAGATGTACATGATTCATTTCTATTAGCATTACAAGGAGGCTGGCCCTTGCTTTGAGAAAAAAGCTTTTTGTTTCCAAAAGTAATTTTTAAGGTTTTATAACTGGTACCCTAATGAAGTCCAATCTTGAGAAAGAGAGAGAATGTAACAGAAAATTTTACTTATCAACGGAAAAAAAAAATTATAATCAGAAACAAAAGAAATCTCACAAAGAAAAATTATAATACTTACATTGGTGACATATTCGATATCCTTCCAAATATTACATTCCCTGGGAAAATCTGCCAAATCTAAAAAATTATCCACTATCACTTGGCCAATCAAGTCATGCCTGGAGAATCTGTCAAAGTCATATACAGAGAAATGGAGTTTCCGTGTGTTCAGGTCATTGTATGGGACAGTAAATAAAAAAACTTCATCAAATACTGGATTTAGAGTCTTTCTGTGCACCTTAGTCTGGTGTTTTGTTTTCCGATCAGGAAGCAGATATATCTTCACATAGGGATCTGAAGTTCCAGAGAAGTCCTTTGCTGGCAGGTTGATAGCCTTGTGGATCTTCACTATCAGCTGCTCTAAATCACAATCATATTTCAGAATGAAGTTCAGCTTTCCACAGGCCTTGCTATTATTCCTCCGGCCGTCATCGGTGTCCACTGATCTTTGTTTATACAGCTCTGGCTTAATGCGGCCAATCCCCGTCAGCTGCTCCTGTTTCTGAACCTGCTGGATGTTGAAGTCAGGGTTGGAGAGGTTGAGCTGTCTTCGGATTGAATTATGCCTTAAGTGAAAATGAAGTAGAACTTAATTTGATTTTGTTATATGACTTCTGAGCAGACACACTTAAGAGTCTGTCTTCATTTGAAAGATTTTTGGTATACATGATACCATAGAATCAAATTTTACTTACATTAAGTGTTAAAACACACTATCTAACAAAATATCTAACAACTGTTCTTGTATCTGAGTTTAATGGCATGAACCTGGCTCCAAATCTGAGTGAAAACTGGAACTAGTTCAAATTTGTGGTGACTTGCACACCTAAAGGATCTGCCTTATTGGCATGTATATAATTAATTTAACACTTCTTAACTCTTACCATTTTCAGCTGAATTATTTGGATTAATGCCTATAAAATAAGTTATATTACATAAATATCAACTGGATCTGACCTATTATGCCAGCTGAGCTTGATGGTTTCTGGTTTGATGATTTCTGGACAAAGAAAAATGCTGTATTTTAATAACTGGTTGATCGCTCTTACAGATAAAGTAGTGAGCTGTTCTGATCTGAAATGGTTTGCTGACCGCTCCATCGGGTGTTTTGTTTTTTTCTCTCTCATAACTGCTAGCGGATGTAATAAGCTCTGCAGTTCTTAGGCTGAAAGCTCCTTTAGTTTCATTACTCCTAGGAGAGAGAGTTACTTTTAGCTTTGGTCTAGTGAGATTTATTATCTGGAGTTACTCGTTTACTGTGATTAAAATTTTCACTTCATGAGATAACGGAAATCAAATGTGCAGTTCCTGCAGGAGCAGGGGGATATGAAAGTTGGACTTGGTAAAATCCTAATCTTGTATGAACTGGATTTTACTACTTTGTCCTAGTCATATTCTGTAATCATTCAATGTACTGGAGTACCATAAACTGTGGATGAACATAAAAATAGCCCCTGGAAGATATTAGTACCAGACTGGTCCAAAACTCTTTACAAGGAATGTAATCAGCAATAGTTCCTCTACTATCATCACTCGTTTATTTCTCATAAATGTGTGTCTGTGTGCTTAGAAGAAGAACAGCCTCTTGAAAACTATCCTAGTTTTTTTCTCGCTGCATAATAAATACATAATTATATAGTTACATATTAGCCATTTCCATGACAAAATATCATGTAAATAAAAATTACATCACTGAACCCTTAATGTCCTTGCAGTAGCTGAAGTTGCAGAATATCCTAAGGAGGAATAAAAAAGGATGCTGGGGATTGTGCTTCCTTGCTGAGGTTGTAAGGCAGACTGTAGCAGAGGCTCTGTTACTCCCCAGGAAAGCTACAGCTGCCTACCAGCTTATGCAAGGAAGGAACAGATGCAAAAGGTGAACAAAAAGCAGTGCAGTACAACAGAGATGGGCCTCCCCTCTCTGTCATGGAGCGTTTTGGAAAAGTGTATCTGCTGGACTCGGAAATCCACTAACTCTTTGTGTGATGATCCTTTTTCTCGCTCTATGAAGGACACTCCTTTCATCACCTGCCACTCTCCACCCTCTTGCGCTCCATCTTGCCTGTTCCCTCCTGTACTGCTTTTCCACTCCCCTGGGAGCCTTCATCCACTCTTGTTCAGTCACTTCTCCCCCACCAGTAGTCTAAAATCTATCACTTTTAATCCAATTTCTAACTCTTGCAAGTGTTTCATTAGCTTGCCCTACTTTTCTTCTTTGGCTGCTTTAAAAATCTTTGAGGAGGTATTACTGACTGCTCAGCATCAGTGTTAAGTGCAAATGAACTGGCTTTGCAACCTAAATCTAGGCTGCTATGGTGCTGTAAGGGACACGCAGCATTTGCTTTGTCCAGCTTCTGAGAAGTACAAGGGAGACAGTGCCTGCTACAGCAACAGTACCACTGTCATGCAGTTCTTTTAATGCAAGATGTTTGGGCACCTTACAGTGGCAGTAACTCCAGATAATTTTTTTTAAGAATTTCGGGAGTAGATTATACATTTGTAGTACAGTGCTATGCTGGATAACTGAGCTGATACTTGATTGTATCTTTATTAATATTAGAGAGAAATTAGACCTACTGACCGTGCAGAAGAGGTTGGTTCTGTGGTCTGACGATGCATCCGCACATTGTGCACACAGTTCTCTTTTGCTCCTGTCTGCGCATCCACTGGAATATCAGGGGATGTGTGGCTAATTTTCAGGGAGGATTCCGGAAATGCTGTGGACTGACCCAGATAATCTTCACTGTACTCATGGTCATTGGTCTCTGTGTCTGTATAGTTCAGTGATTCCTGTTTGTCTTTGTTCCCAAATGGCAGCCCACGCTCTCGCCAAGGGATCCAGCAAAGCTTCCAGGACACAAACAGAGAGACCCCAAAAAGAGCAAGACCACAGGCTGTGACAACTAAGGAGAGTAAGCTTACTGAGATATCTGAAAAAAA
>JAVCKT010007141.1:0-28051 GCA_032273925.1 Rhynchotus rufescens
CCCCCCGCCCCCCCCCCCCCCCCCCCCCCCCCCCCCCCCCCCCCCCCCCCCCCCCCCCCCCCGCCCGGGGCCCGCGGTCTCGCCGGGGAAGGAGAACCCCCCGTGTTCCTACGTTTTGGAGTAGTTTTCTACAGTTCCGGAGCAGAAAACGAAAGAGGAAAAAAAAAATCATCACGAAAACGAAAGGAAAATTGCCAAAGAGAGAGGAAAAATCCCACGCCCCGGCAGGAGCCCGCGGGATGCCCCGTGCTCCCGGTGCGACATCCCGGGGTCCGTGACGCCCGCCGGAGCGCTCCCCATGGGCACCGGCTCTGCTGTTCTTCCCCGCTGCACTTACTTCCTCCCCAAACATCCTCCTCTGCAGCAGAACACGTTATGAGTTACCTCGCTCCATCCAGGCGTCCATCCATCGTTTTCTTTCCTTTTAAGCCGGGCAGCAGCTGGAGTTGCTGTCCCGCTCTGCAGCGCTGCACATCACCAGGTGCAGCAGAGCAGGAAAGGTGGACGTGAGGCAGATGAGGACTGAGGTTTAGCTTCATCAGCCCCAATCTCCGGCGCTTTGGTGAGATACCGAAAACTGCAGCCGTATGCTTGGATTTCTTGGGGGGCCCAAGACGTGTCCCGCCTGTCCTGGTCTGACCTGCCCTCCTCCAGCAGGAGCAATTCCCCAGCCTCCCTGGACAACATGCAAGTGATGCCCCAGTAGCAAAATAAAGCGTCCAGACTGTTCAAACCCAGGAGTTTCACATGGATTTGAGATGACCTAAAAAGCCTGAGAGATGGCTGCTTCGGAGGAACTTTCCCATCCTTCCTGAGGTCTAGACTCGCTCTCTGTTGCTGTCACCGAGAGAGCTCATGTTCTGCTGGAGATTCCTGGAACCGACTTGGACGGGATGGGTGACAGGATTTCCTCAGCCTCTTGACGCCTTGCCAGCGTCGAAGCCCGGGCGCCTGCAAAGGGTGTAATTTAGTTTGCTCTTTCCAGTGTCTAGGGAGTTGGGATACTCTTTTCTCAGTAGATGAATACAGTCACGGTGTCACAACATACCGAAAAGTGCTCACTGGAGATAACTCCTGCGAACCCTTTAATGCTATTTGTTGACCCTGCTGCCATGCAACATATTCATTTCGGGACGGAGAATCACCTTGCAGTCGCACCGTAGCGGTCACAAGTAGCAAGGCTATAACCAGCCTCTTGACACGGGCGCATGAGACAGAGCTAGGACGACCTCCCTCACCAGGATATTTTCCGTGCTCTTCCGTGGGAGCTGAGCTTAGCAAGGTCAGCTCTCGCCTTGGAGCCAGGAAGCTGAGAGTGAAAAACGCTGTATTGGGAGGTTATTAGAATGCAGGGCACCGAAAGGCTGTTGAGTTTGGTTGTTATCAGCGTGAGTGTGTCTGGTGTCTCACGCTGGGCTGCAGCTCCCACTGAGCAGAGGCAGCTACGTTGATCACCAGCTTTCTGTCCTTGTACCCTTTGCAGATTCAACTGTGTTGACTGCTCATGAAGATTAGATAAGTGTCTTATTCTTTCCTCTTGCAGAACTCCACGATGGATGAGACCTCTGATGAACCTCCCACTTCTGCTGTCCTCTTAGACAACTGCCACTTCTCCCAGGTCATCTTCAACGACGTGGAGAAGTTCTATGTTCCTGGAGGAGACATAACCTGTTATTATACCCTCACAAACAACATTGCTCCTCGTGGGAAGGACTGGGTGGGCATCTTCCGGGTAAGTCATTCCTGTGAAACCTCGCCTACCAAGTGGGAGAAGGTAGCGACCAGCAGAAACAAGCAGCTTGGCATCTCCTTACTTCAAACTTGCTCCCTAAGAAAGGATTAGGACTGTGGTAAAATAGAGTGAGGGATTTTTTTCAGTAATAAACTTGTGTAATGGAATATCTCTGTTGCATCTAGGGACAAAGTATGAGACCTGTTGTTACCTTGGGGAAAGCAGAGCTCCTTATTTTCATGCTGCAGGAAAGGCTATCCCAGCTTCACTCTGCAATTAGAACAGCTTCAGGGCTGATCAAACAGACTCCGATTCCTAAAACCAGAGGAGAATAGGTAGCTCTGCTGTAGACAACTCTGACCTCATCTTTTCGAAAATATTTTCTACTTCAGTGCTCCCTGTACCCACATGAACTCATGGAATAAACTGGCTAATAGCTTTGCTTGTACTTCTATGCAGGGGCCATATCTCTAAGCCAAGACAACCCTGCAAAAGCCCTGCCATTAACTAGGTGGCAATACACTCCCAAGTAATCCCTGAAATTGCCGTAGCATAAACGGTGAATAAACGCCGTGTAACGAGTCTGCCCTTGTAGGTGGGATGGAAAACGACACGGGAATATTACACGTTCATGTGGGCGCCTCTGCCCAGCGGTGTCAGCGGCCACGCGGCTGTGCAGCAGCAGATCCAGTTCAAAGGTCAGTGGGGAAACTGGGTGGCCCAGGAAACACGTCTGATTGTGCACGACAGCCCCAGTATCACGTCTGCTCGTGCACGACAGCCCCGGGAACACGTCTGCTCGTGCAGGACAGCCCCGCGCACGGGATCCCTGCCGCAAAATTTCCCATCTGTTAAGTTCTGCTGTCTTGATAAGAGTGATATTGTTTGTGTGTTTATCATTGGTGCAAAGAATTAGTCTTGGTGTAGGAACAATGTTGAACCAGAATGTCTCAGTTTTCCTTCGATTCAGACCTTCTGAGTTATAGAGTTGAGTAGCCTGAATAATTAGAAGATTCATTTCATGGCGTTGTTGTTTGTTTGAAGCTTACTATCTGCCAAAAGATGACGAATACTACCAGTTTTGCTACGTTGACCAGGATGGAGTGGTCCGAGGAGCCAGTGTACCTTTCCAGTTCAGAGCAGAGACTGAGGATGATATCCTGGTGGTTACCACGCAGGTAGGACTCCTTTTTCCCTCCTTTTTTTTTTTCCTGCTTTTGTCTTTTCCTGGCATGTGCTCTGACATGGAGCAATGCAGTAAATAACACGTGGAGCTGGTGCGCAACAGACCTGGGTTCTGTTCTTGGCTTTGCTACTGATCTGTTGGGACAAATGCAGCACCTTCTGCTTCTCTACCTGCTGTTCGTCAGACCACTGTACTTAGATTGTACCTAGAACACTTTGAAATGGGGAGTGCCTTAATACATAGTGTTTCAGAGCATTTTGAATATCTTGAAATGAAAATATAATATTCGTGGAAGCAGCCTTCAGTTAGAGCACGCATATGGGCAATAGTTGAGGTGATGTGAAGACAAATACTCTCATTTCATGCTCTTGTATGCAGCCTTATCCTTTGTTAATGACTACCCTGACACTTGTTCCAAGGCTCTGATCTTACAAACTGCAAAAATGCCCAGCCCTATTGGACTGCTGGGAGCAGAGCCTCCCAACGCTTCTGCTGCGACTGAACAGCTCTGTTGCTTGCCAGGGAGAAGTGGAAGAGATTGAGCTGCAAAACAAAAACTTGCTTAAAGAAAATGAGGAGCTGAAGGAGAGCTGTGCAAGTCTCCAGAAACAGAATCTGGATCTGCAGGAGCAACTCGAGAAGACACAGGTACAACAGGGAAGTTTAATATAGAAAGTTAAAGGCCTTAAGTCTGAAAGAGCATTTTTGATGTTCTTCCACCATTATTTTCTCCTCCTCTGTTTTTTCTCAGGGCTTAATATTAAATAAAGTAGGGTCTGAAGGAGTGATTAAGATGCAAAGGAGAGATTTTCCCCCTTTGGATGGGCTGCCTGGAAGTGTTCCTTTAGAGGGGTTTTGCAGCTCCGGAGCAGGATCGTTGCTTGGGTCCCATTGAAGTCCCCTTGATCTGATTTTGATTTCCAGGAGCTGCAGAATAGTTTTGAGTCTCTAAAGAGCAACACAGAGAAAGTGGAGCAGGAGCTGAATTCCCTAAAAGAAGAAAACAAGCATCTAAAGGAGGTGACTAACTGCAGGGAGGAAGAACTTCACCAGTAAGTGTATTTACAGGGTGCCTCCAAACAGGAATTCACGTGAGCACCTTAGAGTCCGTGAAAGCCAGGGGTTATGTGTCCACAGGCGTTCCTAGCACTAAGCTCCTGAGAAATGTGTGAGCAACTCTCGAGGGCTTGGATTCAGGTGAACTGAACCTCAGAAAAGTGTCAGTGAGGCGAGGACGGAGCAAAACTGAGTCTTGGAGTGAATCCAGGAGCTGCAGTTGCTTGGGTTTCTCTGTAAGCTTGGATAGGCGACCCCAGACTGTGGAACTTTTCCATGCTTCACAAGAGCTCAGTTAACTTTGCACAGGCAAACGAGACTTTGGAGACTCCTCGGCACACGTGCAACCAGAGGTTGCTGCATTTCATCCTGGGTGTGGATAGCCTGAACTTTTTATTAGGCCTGGAAATGTAGACTGCTGGCTTTGTCTACCAAAGTGTGATACTGGGAACGTGGGTTGTTGAAGATGCAGCGCATTTTGATTTGTTTTGATAGACTCAAAGAGCAGATTCAGAAGGTGACCTCTGAAAAGGAACACCTGGAAAACAGACTGAAAACAGCCCTGGATCACATGGATCAGCTGCAGGTAGAAAACATACAACTGCTTCCCTTTGCTTTTGTGATTTGTATCCGAGGGTCTGGGTTTGCCTCTAGCAGAAAACTGAACAACGTTAAACAAATATGTAGTGTCTGGATTGCTTTTCTGATTACCTGAGATCTTTAGAAAAATGTGAACCTTTTACACGAAACCTCAGGAAAGCTACAGCTTGGAAGGAAAGGTAGGGTGGGATGTGTCAAGAGAAATTTTAAGGAATCTTTTGTTTATTCCCTAAATGCATCTCATTTGCTTAGAGGTTAAGCTAACCAAGATAAGACTACTGTTAGCTCACGCTAGCTAAGGAGCAGATACGTAAAAGGATGAGTTAGAACAACTCTGTTTTGAAAAACATTCTAAAATTTTGTTAAATGCTTGGGCAAAAACAAAGACTTCTTGCTGAGAGGCATCTGAAGGGAGAAGGTAGAATGAAAATAGCTTGGTTGCCAGGCCTGGGACATGGGAGAGCGAACGGTCTGGTGTTTATCTGGCCTCAGAGTCTTTATTTTCCTCTTTGTTCTCTGACTTCCCAGACTAGAAATGCCATTCTGAACATTAAAAAGCTTCTCAGGGAATATATGAATGAATACTGTGTTCTGATGAATACATAGGCTTCAGTATATCCGCATGTAACTATTTCCAGCTTCTACAAAGGTTTTGAGAAAAAAAAAAGAGTTAGCAGAGAGAACTTTTAAGCAGTCATGGCTTGCTGCACTGTACTTTGTGCAGCAAAAAGTGCCTAGGCTTCAGTCATCACTTTTAAAAAAAAAAAATCTGTCCATTCTTCTTTCTGCTTAGTCTCAGGTGCTGAATCATGAGAAAGAAATGGCTCGTCTGGAGCACGACAAGACTGAGCAGCTTGAGTGCTTGAAGGAAGAGACTCGCCAGCTGAGCCTCACTGCGGCCGAGCAGGTGAAGCCCTCCCTGCCTGGGGCAGTCGGGGCAGTGACACTCTCAAGGGTCCAGCATCGCTCATACCTCTTTTCCTTAATATTTCCTTTGCCTCCCTGCCTGCGCACGTCTGGGATTTCTCTGCAGAGGGAGCACAAGGAGAAGCTGGAACATGTCCTGGAGGACCTGAAGAGCTGGGAGGCCCATCTGTCACACTTGCTAAAGCAGGAGCAGGTGCCTGGCATTTCTGTGGGTGCAGCTGGGGAGACGGGGGGGTCCAAAAGCACTGATCACAAAGCTCTGCTGTTAGCAGTGCAGGAGAGGTGCCCTTTGCTTGAAGCACTGCTTCAGTCTTTCACAAATTGCAGAACCTTCCCAATTTCCCAATGATGTTGCAGATGTCTATATAAGAAACGTAAGCTTATGGACGAGAAATTTGCTCTTCTTAAAGGTCTGTGGAAGTTCCTTAAGAAGTAATCCACAACCCCAGTGTTGCAAACTATTCTATGAAGGAATATAAAGGCCATAAGAGAAGGAAGGAGGGTGAAATGCAGTAGCATTTCTTTCTGTTGAAGGAACCCTAATTTGCAGCAGTGCAGGCCATTCACATCCCCTTCAGTTTGTTGTCCTGAATCACCTTCCAAAGGTGCTTCTCTCTATGTGTGCTATTGAGGACGCTGTCAGAGGCAATACTCTGACTTTGGCTTTGAAAATTAGGTGCTTAAAATAAATGATATCATTACCTCTGCTGTGATGCCAGATGCTCAGGATTCTTGGATTGATGCTTTGAGAGTGAATCTTTAAGTATTCTGCCTTATCTAAATTACTGATTTAATTCAAGTCAGCTGCAGGATTTATTCCTAAGGATATATTAGCTATCCACAGTCAGTGCAAGTCTGTCAGTCCCAGGAAACCTGGCAGACTGGGAGAGCTCTCAGCTGTCAGGATGCATTTTTCAGCTTTAATAGCTGCTTTTCTTCAAAAACTCCATTTGTCTGGCCTGATTTCTGTTGTCTTTGGGGGTCACATCATCTCTCATGTTGTAATAAAAATAGAGAACTTAAGTGAATGATGATATAGAGATATCCCAAGTTACAAATTATGAAATGGTAAGACATATTGAAAGTGAAGTTTACTTGTTAGTAATAAATGCAGTCAGACAGCTAATACCTGTGGACAGTGCTCCAAGCTCTCATAGTTTTTTGTTTGCTGATTTCCCCCCATTCACCAAATAACACTGTTCCTTCACAGCAACAAAACTGCAACTTAATGAAGGAACTTGAGGAGGAGAAGCGTTTGTATCAGGTTTTGCAGGCAAAAAACAAAGAAACTGATAAGGAAAATCAGGTGAGAACTTTGCACTGCTACCCTTGTCCTTCTCCTGAATTGAATATAATTGTCTTAGGATTTTAAGAGGTGCTATGTTACTGCAAATTATGACTTCTGTCTGAAGTGTTGCCCAGAGCTTCTGGAAAATCATTCTGTTCTCCTGCCTTTGCAGGAACTAAGGAAAGAGAATGACGACCTCTTGAGACGCCTCTCTCAGAATGCAGGGGGAGGCCTCGTGTTTGGAAATCCCTACTGTGGTGAGATTGCTTGCCATTCTGTCTGAGAAAGCAAGTCCAGCTCAAGTCTTCTCCATGCTTATCTCGAAGAAAGTGGGAGAACTGGCTTAGAATCAGAAATAACGGGAATATTAATGAGTTGGAACTTTGGGGAATGGGATTTCATCCTCCTGTGTCATTGTCAGAGGGTCACAAGCGCTTGGCAGTAAGAGTCTCAGTTATCTTCTGTCTCAAATCAAATGCTTGTAGGAAAGAAATTCTTAGCGGCCCCTCAGTGCAGCTTCACATCTGTGCAGATGACTTGGCAGCTGCAAAATACTGTCAGGCGTTAAAAAGTCGACTTAAGTGTGCAGCTGACTGCTTATTTTCTGCCAAGAGAGACAACTATTAGCTGGTTTATTCAGCTGTGGGACAGCTAGTTCTGTGGCTTATGTCCAGTTTCCATAGTTAAATATAGAGGTCTAGATCAAGAGCCACATCTCCATGTTTCAAGAATTACTAGTTATCAGCACATTACATTATTAGTTATTTTTTTTTTGTTAACTTCTTTTTTTCTAGGTTCAGGAGCAAACCAGGATGGAAAAGCTGAGGACATAGTAAGTAATGTACCTTGTGGACAGGAATTAATGATTTGAAGTGAAAAGCTTCAGCCCTATAGCCCTTTGAAAGAAGCAGCTCCAGCCCTATAGCCAATTGTTTACATGTTATACTAGTTCTGGGAGGACAGGGAACAACTAAGTAGAGCCAAGACCTAAACTGTAGTATTAATAACAGTCGTTGCTGCTAGGGAAGAGAAAGGAAACTGTTGACCTTAGTCTCCAAGTCCCAGCTTTTGGCAGCATCTAATGTCAGACCATGCAGCAAGGAGCCACTAGATCCGTTATTTCATGCTGGGGACAGGAACATGTGTTATGGCAGATGGAAAGTTAAAATACCCCTCAGAAGCTCTTGACTTGAAAGTGATAGTCAGAAGCCCACAGCCATTTGAAACGTGAGATTTTTAGGGATCAGAACGACTTGAGCAGAACTGATGCTTTCTGGCTATTAAAACTTTACTTTTCTTCCTCCTTTAAACCCTTAATGATGTTTTAAGGGTCCTTATTTGCATTTGCTTTGCATTTCAGGCTTCTATAAGGAAGTGCCCCATGTGTGATGAGGTGTTTCCTGGAGCTGTCGATACAAGTGATTTTGAGGCACACGTGCAGAGCCACCTTCTGGAGTGCCCACTCTGCAACGAGACCTTTGAAAAGACCAATCTGCAGGTGTTTGATGATCATATTTATTGTCACGGTCTGGAATAATTCTGAGTTCTCACCTGCTGTGTAGAAGAGGTGGCAGAGGCCATAGAACTGACCTGAATCATTCTCTAGGCTTGATTCACGCTGATAGAATCACCCAGCCAAGCCTGAGTATCCCACTAGTACCTTAATTCTGAGCTTTCTGTTTCATGCAGCACCTAAGCCAAAACTTAAGTGGGCTCAGTTATTCGTTTCCTGAAATTGAATCAGCATCATCAGCTTAACAGCAGCTTCTGTCTTGGATCAAGTATGTGTACTTGTTAATTGGTCACAATTCCTATAATTGTTAATTAAGTTGAATGTGATATCAGTACTTTAGAACAGTCCATGTAGCTGTTCATCCAGGTTGGGCCAAGCAGAGAGATGTACAGCGGTCCTCTACACTTAGCAGATATATCTCTATTACAATAGCTTTATTCATTACTGTAGCACTGTGATTGCTAACTCAAGATGAAGAAACGTTTATATAAACCTTCACGATCAGATTTTTCAGTCTGCTCACCTTCTGGAAAGCAGAATTAATTGCTAATACGTGAAAGTAACTAAATAAAAATGTCTTTTCCTCTCCTTCGCTTTCACAGGAAGTGAAAACTGTACATTTATAACAAGACTCTGTATCTGTTTGCAGATCTACAGGTGTAGGGCCCAAGCTCCAGCAAAGAGGCAGCCCCGCTTGTTGTAGAGCAAGGCTCATAAATTGTTGTCCCTTTTCTCTATCTGATCAGATTTACAGTGAATAGTGAGACAGTAAATCTGTGCTTAGGGAGTCACTAACACTTGTCATGCAGCCGTCTCATGATGAGGAAACCCAGCCAAGGTCTGCAGCTGGGAAGGGCAGTATGGTATGGAGCCCAAGTTAAAGCAGGAGCTGAATTGTCCTGACAGAGCATATAGGGCTTCTAGATCAGAATTTGGGCATCCTCCTTTAAAGGCTGGGATGATCTGGATTAATTCCCTTTTATGCTTCTAAGCCTTCTTGATTTAACAAGAAGAGTCTTTTCCTCAAACCAAAATATTTTGATTCAAAACCATTAAGTGCCTTGGGATATTATAATGCTTTGCTCACAGATCATTCAGTTGCTCTTTTTATTTCTGCTTTGGGGATTTCAATTTATGATGAACATGAAAGGGTAAAGTTTTACCCTCTACTTGTATTAAGCTATGTGTTTACTGCTGAATAGCTGAGGCAATACAAAATCCTAAGCTTCTATACAGCTTTAGTAATAACAGACTTGATGTGTACTGTTTTCATTGTATTCACATAAACTTTTTTTAAAAAAAATCAATCTAGGTTTAAATAGAGCATTTCTGTACTCTACTAATTAGCATTATTTTAAGAAAAGCCTGCAACAGAAAATAAGAGCAACAAAAATAAAGCTATATTGAGAAAGTCCTTCAAGAAGATGTCTGTGTCTGTTCATTTTTAAAGAAATAACTGGAGTTGATGGGGTCATAGTGGAGCTATCAGCAAGCTTTCAAATACTTCCTGAAGCTTCTGTCCAACAACACACTTCACATGTCTGAACGTTTAACATGTCACAGGGTATCTCTGCAGTTAGTGGGACTGCTCCTGTTTAGCAGAAAACACATATTTAGGTGGCTGATCCTCCTTGGCTCCTTACACACACCATGGAAGTATATCAAGAAGGTCAAAGGACAGTAAGGGGCAACAAGAACAAACTAAGTGAGCTACATGAGCTCTATCTGTCCATAGTAGTTCCAAGCAAGGCTGCCTCAAAAGCCTACAGCTGATAAAAACAACTGATTTTCACAAGAACCTTCTGGTTTGTTTGTTCCTTTGTTTTACCTCACCTCAGAAGAAAAGCCTGAAAAATACCCTGGACACTACAATTTTATATATCTGTATATAGATACAGATATATAAATAGTTGGTATTGAGCCATCAAAATGTTGTGACATTACCAATTGCCATGGTGTAACTCAACATTCCTGAAATATTTTTATTGCAATTTCCACAACTGAAGATTCCAGTGCCAGAATTATTCGACTTGTTTCCTTTCTACTCTCTTACTAACACCCGTCTTAAGAGCTCCTCTCATAAACCCCAACCTGGTCTCTTGTGGTTAGTTCTGTCACAACCCACCCATGTTCCCGAGCAATTCGTGCCAGCATCAGGGCCCCTCTCTTGCCCTGCCAACCCTTTGACACTGGTACCTACCATTCTTTCCATTTGCCTGCTCCTATCTCCCTGCCCATCTCTTGGAGACCCAATTTGAAGCACAGGCTGTGACTAGGCAGCTAGCAGGTGACCAGCAGGGGGGAGTAGACTGCAATAAATCTCACAACGATGCTGACTTTTAAGTATTTTCAGGTATATCCTTTGTGTTCTCTAATAATGACACAGATTCAGGCTCCCAGCCATATACTTTGGCCTGATGCAGGTCATATCCTCCCTATCCTGGGGAGCCAGGGACCAATTTATCCTTAAGCACAAATTACCTCATATATTTTCTGACCAAGTTTTCATTTTTTGCCTGTAATTTACAGCATTATTTATGTTACCGCTGCATTTAGCCCTTAGAATCACGAGAGCTTTCAATGCTAGCTCAGCTTTATGGCTTAATACAGAAGTAGCTCAAATGGCCAATAATTTGATATAGCTACAATTTGGATAAGATCCAGTATTCCACTGGTATGTATTGGGTGAGAAATATGAAAGAAAAATTTCAAAGGGTCAGTAGTGGGTTGGCATCCTTTCCTGGCCTGTCTTTCCCTTGCTTTCTGGTAGACTATTCGCCTTCCTCAGCCAAGACACTGGTTCTTCCCAAGGCCTTTCTCTGGGCTGCTCACATGCAGAAAAGCCAGAATAGAGCTGTTCATGGGGAATCATTTTCCAATTTACAGGTATATCTCTTATGTGCAAAATGCAAAACACATGATGATCTCTCTCATGATTAGTTTGGAAAAGCTGTTCTAAAATGACGCATAAACTGCTACCCCAGCTTAGTTGCTGAGAAACTCAAAAAAAATCTGGGGAGAGATGCTGATATGACCCCCTGAGACTGAAAAATATATATGATAATGCGCTTATGCTGAGCTCTTTCTGTTATTTATATTATTTTGCAAGGACCAACCCCTGCTGCAGATCTTTGTTCTGCTGCAGAGATCTAACCTAACCCCCTTCGGCTTGCACACCAGTCAGTGAGTCCCTTTATCTCTAGCACACTAGTGCAAACAGTACCCAGGGCAGTGCAAAGTGGGTACATAATGCCATGAAATCCTAATGCTGCCATTTGTCACCCTCTTTATACTGAATTAAATCACTATTTGAAATGCACTTAAAGAATCAAACCTTTATAGTTTGGTTGGCGAAAGGACTGGGTCCCAGAATTACATCAGTTGTTTTCTCTAAACAGCTATTAGCCTCCTCCATTATACTAACAGAACTGGTTTCCATCCTCTGGCTCATTTATTCCAAACCAGCATTATTGAAGTGAATGGGGTCTAGGCCTTGGATATTAGAAGAGCTGTTGGTCTACTCATAAATAACAAGTTGTCAAGGATTTTAATGGAAACCCTTAGAGTGCTGTAAATCTGCGCAGTTCTGCTCGCATCCCCTCCCTCATTTCCATCACAATATCACTCCAGCGGGACTGCAGCTTGCAGCATGTGCCAGGCAGCCTAGATTGGTAGGACATGGGGGAAAGAGGGGGGAAAAGAAGCCGGAGAAGGGCTGGGGGATTTGGAACAGTTGGTACTGCAGAAGCATCTGCTGGGTGGCCAGGACGGAGTCACCTGGCCTACTTAGCATGGAGAGGGGAAAGGGTTATTCATCCAAGAGCAGCACGGGAATAACAGAGTTTATGGAATAAAGACCGACATGTTGTGGTTTACATTTCATTCCATTGGTCTGTAAAGCAGTGAATCTTGGCAATATGGGGTTTTCTTACTTTTTGGTCACTATTTAAGTTGCATAGCTACCACGTTAAAGCATAGACTACCCCTTGCTGTTGGTCAAAGAGAACTTTCCTCTTCAAGATGACCCGTTTCCATGTCATTTGTCAGTCTAAAACACCTCCACAGAAAATTTAATCCCCCATGCTGACCCATATGGCAATGGCTCTGCAATTCCATGGATTCTCACCAGAAATCAGGTCACAAAATACTGACCCACACTTTGGGTCCACATGTGCATCCCCGAGATATATGCAGTTTAGCTGCCCAGGCAGACCTTAGTCCCTTGCTCTATGCAACATTTAGGTCTTCTAAGGAGGAACTCAAGCTGACTTGTCTGCTCTCAGCTGGCGGTACGGTATTACGGGATACAGCACAGGATACAATAGGATCAGCTTGGATCGAGTAGATGCATCCATGCATGTGCCCCACTGCTCCCACCGAGAAGGGACTGCTCTGGACTCAGGGGCTAGGCTGGGCTCCCTGCCCTCACTAACATTTGTATGCGAGGTCAGTTTAGGCTGGCGTCCTGGTTTACCATGTAATAGCAATTAAAACTCAAACAAAATGACATTCGTGACAAAGCTCCTGCTAGCTTCAGAGCACCTAGGGATTAGAGGCTTCCATAATTACTAGTCTGGCACTGACAGACTACAGTAAAACCATCAGCAGCACAGATCCTAAATTAAAACATAATTATTTAAAAATACAGATCCTTCCTCATTACCACCTCACAGCTCCTAACAAACACTGAAGAGGCAGCCCTTAAGCTCCATGTAACATAAATATTATCCCTGTATTACACAGAGGGAAACTGAGCTATGTAGACATGAAGGAATTTGGCCAAATTATCTCAGAAAGTTTGTGGCGTAATTCCCCCCCCGTCCCTCACCAGATTTAAAATTCATTTTGAGAAAAGCTAAATAGCACAAAAAGTGAGACAAAATGGAGAAAAAAATGGATGCCTGCCAAGAAGGATTGATGCCCTCCAGTCTCACGGGAGTTTTTAAACCCTTCCCAATGGTTTTCCCAGTCTGAAAAACCTGGTGCGGTTCATCAGCCCATACTTCTCCTCTACTGATCCATAAGAGATTTGCCAGTGGGAGCAGCTGCTACTAGAGCGAGTTGATAACACAGGCCCTGGGGCACTTACATCTACGTCTCACATTCTGGCTGCCTCCCTCGCCGGGAACAAAATGAGACCGGGATATTGCCTGTGCTTCTATAATGTGTATTCCTGCGGGGCCCTGGTCACGATTAAGGCATCTAAATGCAATTGGAAACAAGCAGTAACAACCGAGAAAGACAAAAGGATGACCAGGCTCAACCCTGGTTAAAGTAAAATTGCTTCTATTCAAAAAGAAGTTGCAGTTTCATAAGGCACACAGCATACTTGTTTTAATTCCTCTTGTAATAGTTATATTTTTGAAGAGCAGCTGCTGCACATGTTAAGCGGCACTGCTGAGAGCCATATGGATTTTTAATCCCTAAGAGTTATTACATGGTTGTAGCAGTATATATGACAACCTATGATCATCTTAATTGAGTCATTAGAGTTGACAATCTTTTCTTAAGGAGGAGTATTGTCAGAATAAATCTTACATGAAATACAGGAAAGGCTTGGGAGAAGGGCTTTTGCTAAATGAATCAGATAACACCTTTTATTCATTTATTTACAGGAAGCTTAGTATGCAACCTGAGTTCACATTTGCAAAAATGCCTTCTATATATATTGCAAGAAAAATCTGCATTCTTTCCTTTTGGAATCATACCTAGAAACTGTGTCTTAATTTGTTTTTTGCTTTATATTGGTGATGATTTAAAAAAAAAAAAATCAGTCAAAATGGAGCTGCACCAGCTTTCTTGCAAACTACCTACTAGAATGTCCCTCTGCTCTTGAAGGAAGAATCCTGAACAAGAATACTCTGAGATACAGTCCTGATGCATATTTTGGAAGATTGACTAATATTGAAAGAAATATTAAATCCTATGTCTCAGCGAACTTCTCCAGGTCAAACTCTAACCATGAGAATGGAATAAAACATGGCCCAGTAAGAGAAAGAATAAACACTAAATGAATCTCTAGTAGATACTGAATAAAAATTTCTCTGTTCCCAGTAAAGGCCCCAATAGTTGTATTTACAAACAGAAATCTACTGAATAAGCTGTTTAATGTAGAAGCTATAAATCATTTGGCTGCATCTTATTGGGTATGCCACAGATTGCTCAAATAAATCTAATGAGCTTACTGGATCTTTAGTTCTAAGGAAAACAACTGCAAAACTCTTAACCTTATGACATATATCAGGATGGTAAAATCCAAAATTAATTCTAGTAAATCTGCTGCTGGCTGCCATGGCAATGGAGCTGGTTACTTTCAAGGACTCGGTATCACAAAAAGAAAAGAGAATCCCAGCTTTTGTGTCTGTGCCAAACAATTAGCTTAGAACAACCTGCTCCATTTTTAGCCATCTCCGTCTGTTTCCATAGCAGCGGGAACGGAGTTAATACAACCATCGCAGACTGTAAATGAAGATGTTGGTCCCCATTGTTTCAGCAGCACTAACAGACTTCAGGGTCTAATTTCCATTTCCCAAAGCTGGCAAATTTGATTCATTATCGATTTGAGGTATTTCTTGTGCCATTTTAAAGTCTGTGACGGGGCTGCTCTGGGAACTGCACACCATTTACCAAATGGCAGGACAGCACTGGCAGAGCCAGGGCAGATCTGCCTCCAACTTCTTTAAAACGGCTTTTAAAATGACTCAGAAACTCCATCTACAAAGCAGGGGGCCTGGAGCCTCTGTGCGAGGGTTGTGGCCTCACAAATAACAGCCTCCATGGCAAGTCTCCATTTTCACTGACATTTCGGGTGACATTTTAGCTCTACCAAGTGCTTCGGAGCATCGTGCCAGCTGCTGCTGTGCAAGGCCTCCATGACACCAGCCCCTCCAGAAGCGGCAATGCCACAAGGGGCCAGGGCTGACGCCCCGTGCTGCCAGCCCCTCACACAAAGCCTGAGCGCAGAAAAGGAGCTGTGCCCTGCAATGGTAACCGACTTAAGGCCGCAACACCACAAACTAGGCAAGATGGCAGATACAAGCCCTAGGAGAATCCACGTCACCCACAGGCAGCTTCTCCCTCCCCCCACCCCCGCGACGCCCCTCATGAATATTCCAATTTCGCCGGGCTTACCCGCTCTGATTGGCTGCGGCCCTTCACACGAAGCCCCGCCCCGCCAGCGGGGAGCTCAGCAGCCGTTAGCCGGCCGTTTTATGTGCGGGAAAGCACCGCCGAGGGGCGGGCACGCGCATGCGCAGCCGCGGCGCCCGCGCATCCTCTCTTCGCCGTTAACAACCCCTCGTCAACGCCTCGCGGTTTTGATCCAATCAGAGCCTCAGGAGGTTCTCTTTGCCCAATGGGGAGGTGATATGCTAATAGAGGGGAGGGGCGGAGAGCGATGAGGGGCGTTGTCTTGGCCAATCAGAGGGCAGCAGGGGTTGGGCGAGGGCAGGCGGGACGGGGTAGGGCGGGGCTAGTCTGAAGCTTCTGAAATTGTGAGAAATTGTCGGTTTTCTCAGTAGTTACTTTCGTTATTTAGTTATTTATGACTAATTGCCCACATCGTCATCTAAAGCAGCCAATTGGTAGATTATACCTCTCCAGTGAGCACAGGAGTGGCAGGAATCTGCCTTGATGGATTGATGACCTGAATGCTGATTTTACATTTACATTTACATTTACATTTACATTTACATTTACATTTACATGTTTTTTTCTGTTTACAAAACAGAAAGTTTTATAAATTGGTCGCTTTTCCCAGAATGAGTAGGAATATGAACAGGATGATAAAACTATTCCCCAAAAGAATTCAACACCTTCCTCAGAACCCGCCCGCAGAGTAAGCCCCTTTTAATAAAAAGAGAAATAAATGAATAAAAAGAAACCAGTGTCATACTAGAAGCCCTTATTTCCTGACTGGTATACTGAGATTTGTAGACTGCCACAGGAAAACAGGCATGTCTCTCTGCCTAAGTTACTGATGGAAATGAAATCAGGAAGACTAAGTGATTATTGGTTAAAAAAGATTGAGAGCGTAAGTGTGGAACACTGAATGCAAGTAGTCCTGATTTCCTTTCATTTTAGTGTTTTCACAGTCCTACTTGCTGTCAGTTACACTTTTAGAAAATTTCTGTAACGGATTGAAGAAAGAAATAGGTCCAGAAAATCTACATTAGATTTTCTAATGTACATTAGAAATCTACACTAGATACAAGGGAAACTGCCTTAATGCAATTATTTCATGCCTTATGAAGTGTGCCTCTGTTCCATTTTACTCTGTCTTATAGGATGGCGATAGCCAGACAGGGAGCATTCAAGGTCCTTGCAAGGATCAAGGAAACTTAAGTCTGTAAACTGGACTCTGGCTGTCAGGGGAGAGGCATCTTCATCACCAGATCTGTGAAGGACAAAAAGCTGTGACAGGATGGGATCTGCCAGCTCTGCCCCTCAAGGGTAATTCTTCTCTTCCCTCTTTCAAGACGACTGTTCTGTCACTGACCTAGTGTTTTAATATCCAGTCTAGCCTTGCTTTGATGTGGTCGGTCAGCCATAAATAGGACTCACTGGTCATTTTCCTTAGATTCGTCACTGCCAAAAGAATTCATCACTGTCAGATAGAATTCATCACTGCTTTACATACTGTTCTGTAAACTCTTGTTCATAAAAGGCTTTTCATGTTTTGAGGTGGATTCACCTTGACAGGAATTCTTTCCATTCAAGAGAAGTGAATCGGACAAGGAAAACTTCATCTCTGATCAGTGAATGAGTCCTTAACTGGACTCATGAAAAATGACCATCTTTTAAGTTCTATCATCCTGTTCCTTACCAGTCTTGAAATAAACTGGTTTAGGTTGGCATTTTAAGTTAAAATTGCAGTTGAAATGCTTGCTGAGCTGTATAGGACCAGTTAAGGCTTGACATCAAAGGAGAGCCCAAGTTCATTTGGTTTAGTGCAGCCCAAAGCTCTGCTTTGCTTCAAGTGTTGGTGGCATCCATCTCGGTAATTCCTGTTTACAGTAGCTCTTCCAGCTCAGAATTAGCTGGGCTAGACTACCAGATAGAGAAAAGAGCTCGATAGGGAGATCAACTAAGCTTCTCACCTTTGCTCTGCGAGTTAATGAGTTACTAGCATTCTTCATAGGCTGCAAGCAAGCTTATAAGCAAATTAGCTTCATATCCTTTTTCCCAGTATTTTATTATTGGTAGGTTTAAGTTTGATTGGAGGATTTATGTGCCGGTGACATCTTGTGATTTGTTGATAATGAGGGCACTGTGTGTTTTGCTGCTTTAGTATACCCTGACTCTTTGTCTAAGAACTTGATGAGGAAACAAGCCTATTAGCAGAAGTTAATGACAGTACAATGCACAGCAACCAGAGATACAGAGAAACCATAATGGCTTAACCCCCAAAGTGGCTTTTTCCTGGGAGTCTCTAAGTATTTCATAAAACCTAGTAATTTGTCTTTGCAGCATCTGGTTATTGTCAATAAAATTATGTATTAAATACTTGAGCAGGCTCTGTAGTAGAAGCTGGCATGTATTACACAGTTCAGATCAGTGCTGCATACAAGGTTTAGGACAGTTAGTACTTCTATATACCTGTACTTAATTGCTTTTCATGTTATTCTGGCGCTATTTTTCATGGAGTTTTACTGCAGAGAAAGGGCTGGGGGAAAGTGTTGTAAAAGTGTTATATCTTTGAAGGAATGAAATGCCTGAATGCTAAAATACTATGTTTTTCTTCTTTATGGGAAGAATTCATGGCTCAGCTGATGGCTGGGAGAAGTTCCAGTCTATAATTCTGGATCATTCCAACACCGCATTAGCTTCACTAATAAGTGGTTGTAGAATGGAGCCTAGCTGAAAAAGGGGGCTATCTTCCATTGAAACTGCTGATTTCTCAGAAGTGATGGAATTGCAAAGCTGATGAGATTGCAATGAAGTGAAATTGAAGCTGTTGAGCCTCATTTGTTGGATTCTTTGGAGTAATGGTGTCGGTATAGGGCTGATCATATTTAGTGCCATTAAATCTTCTGTGCTTAATTAAGATGCTTTGTACATTTTGCAGCGTGGCCAGGATCACGCCACGAAGAAGGCAGGAGGCTGATACCTTTCCAACCTTGCATCTTGCTCATTCACTTGCGCGGTTATGTGTGCGTGCATCGGAGAAATTGTTCCATTTGCGAGCACAATGTTAGTTCTGCTAGAGATAAAGGCTCTCGTAGCAAGAGGTGAAAAAGAGAACAATTCTAAACTTATCTCAGGGTAGTGGTTTTTTGTTTCCTAAAACCCTTCCTTCGCTAAGGAACAGAATTGGATGTTCGAGCAATACAAGCTTCTGAGGATTAATATAGCGACAGTGGTATAAAGATGCAGGATGCAGGTTTAGCTTCTTCAGTAATAGAATAGAAATACCACTTTAGTTGCGTTTGTGTTAGTTATCAACGATTTCCAGTGTTTTCACTCTCTTTTTGAAATACTGAGTTTGGGTCACACAGCAAACTCTGGCTGCTGGAGATAAGAGCTGGGATAAGCCTCTCCTGGAGCCTGCATTAAGTGCTCTCTTTTCTGACCCTCTCGCTTGCAGTCTTTCTTAACAGCAGCCTCAAATCTGTGGGTTTCCAAAGAGGATGGAGTGTCCTGGGATCTCTCAGGGCTGGAGAGCTGCTGAGCGGCCGGTAGAGGGAGGTGGACTACACCGAATCGCGTGGGCACCGGCTGGGATGCTCTGGGCGCTTAGTCCCTGCAGGAGTCCGCCCCTGCATGCTCAGCTTGGCTTAAGTAGTCCAGTGTCACCAGGGAGCCCCAGCGCAAGCTGCGCCTGCTGAGGAAGGGGCTGAGGAAGCTCAGGGCACAGCAAGCTAAGGCCTCAGCTCCTCAGCAAACACTACGTTGGTATCGACTCTGCCTTTTGGTTTTATCTGATAACCTTTTGGTTTTATCAACCAAACCTTTTGGTTTTATCTGATAAATCCGTCCTACTGTTTATGTCGCTTTTGAGTTTGATCTGCGGTGTTTTGCTTGTGGTACCGTAACCAGTCCATGTAGCAGATGGAAACTCTTGAATATAGCTTTCCATTAAATAAAGTCTGGATAGCAGTAAACAGCTGATGTATTCCTTTTCTTTCCAGGCAAATCATTCTGCGAAAGAAGGAAAGGAGGAGGGTGGTGTGGGGAATCCAACAATCTACAACAAAACCAGCCTAGAATAAGTGGAAAGCGTGAGATGCTGCAGCTCTCTGCTAGACCTGGCTAAGCCAGAATCAGTTGCTGTCTTGGAAGGCTGTAGCTCTAAAGCAGACACAACCCAGGAACATGCAGTACAGAAAAAAAAAAAAAGAGAAAAATCTTAGAGATGCTCAGCCATTTATGCTGTGGCTACAACAGCTAGCCATGGGGAGTGAGAGGTAAAATGTGAAATTCTTTCCACTTAGGAAAAAGGGGCTGCTGCCTCTTGGAAAATCCAGAGTTGCGGTTGCTCTATTGGCACGCAACTAACTGAACTTCAGAGAAGTCAAGCAGGATTTCAGAAACTCAAGCATCTTCAATCTAATCTTCAAGACTTCGTGGTGATCCCCGCTGCAGTTTGATTGACCTAACAGCCTAGCAAAAGCAGCTCTGCAACTTCAAGGCACCTCTAGTGAGGAGGGAATAGCTACTCATCGCAGTGGCCTTGTGTTAGAGGAACTATCAATACAGTCCATTTTCAGCACATGATGGCTGTCTCAGAAATGATATATTGAGTTTGTAGAAGCTATCGTTAGAAGGGAAAAACCTTGAAAAGGAAGGTGCTGGCTTCCTTTACTGACTTTCTTCTTGACCATTGTGTTATAGGACAAATATATTGCAGTACACTGACCTAAGTAGAAAAGGGAATTTAAAACACGATGAATGGAGTAAATCTTGCCTTTGGGCATCTTCCAGGCTATTCTCTCAGAGGTTCTTATCTCTCAACCAAGAGTGACTGAATATCTCACCAAGCATTTGAACCATTTAGCTTTCAGCCTTATATAGTATAGAAAATTGGAATCAGAGATGAATTGTGTTGGTATGCCAGGTAGAGGACTGTTCAGGAGCTGTTTCACAGGTTCTTCACTAATCTAAAGTACAGATTTTACAGAATCCATAGGAGAAGAAATTTTCCCTCTAAGAACAACAACAACAAAGTCCTGATGTCAAAGTGTTGTACTGGAACTTATTGTCTATATGCTTGCTGTGGTGTAATCTGGTTACTGCTACCCCTTGTTTTCTTCAATGAGAAGTCATTTACCAAGAATGTCAGCGTGGTGTCTGATCTACTCAGTGGGATACAGCTTGTGAGTAAAAAAAGTTCTCCATGCTGACTTCACCTGAATAAGTGAATCCTTGTACCACGTTCTGAAAATTCCTCTTCATGAGCCTAAATATCTTGAAAATAAAGATGTATGTTTATGATCCTTCTTAAGACTATAAAGAACATAAAAATAAAAACTTTAATGGGGTATAGCGGAGTTTCACTTCTCAGGCTCCCAAAGGGTAAAGGATGGAAGAGGCTGAAACGAGGATGAACTGTGATCTTTTAACTCTGGGGAGTTGGCAGGGATGATTGTTTATAATGTTCCCTTGAGAGTCATTCATTTTGCACTTAGCTCTGTTAAGAGAGCACTCAGCTATGCACAAATATGCCCTTCCTTGGTGCTGTCCAGCTGTTACAGTTCAAAGATAGTCGACTTTGCAGAGAGGTTGGGAATGAGCAGCTGAGAGAGCCCCAGCACTGGTCCTACACTGGTGGGACAGTAACATGAAACCATATCCTCTGCATTAGATCTTCTCATTAGTGCAAAGAAACAGCAAGACTGAAAGATGGTGATTTCAACTTTAAGAATGTGCCTATAGATAACTCAAAAGCAATAGGAAATTGTTTGCCTGGTGCATATGCAAAGCTTAACAACCTCTTCTTGAATTAGTTGACTAATGTGCCTAAGAAGTAACTCAGAATTTGTCACAATCCCTAATACCTAATTTTGGGCCCCTTTCTTCTAGTTATACATTCAAAGACTTCCCTGATTGATAAGAGCTCTCCATTTCAGGCTTAATTTCGGTTCAGTTACCTGAGATGCTTCCTAGCAAAAATAATTTCCACATAAGATGCATAATTTTTCAGATGTAGATAACAAAATGAAAAGAAAATCAGTGTATCATCCTCATGTTTTTCACTCAATTTTTAACAGTAGCCAGTTTTATACTGCAGACTGAGATGATGCTATCCATTTCACTGACCTCAGCAGTTGTATCAAGAATGAATTTAATCTATACCATCAATCTGATTTTGAATCAGCTAGTGAAACAAGCTGCTTAGCCTTGGGAGATAGATGTGTCTGTGTTTCAGGGAAGACCATTCCAATACAGGGCATCAATAAAATATTAATCTTTTAATGTATTTAACAGAAAGGTAAAAATATAACATGTTCTAGATGACCGTGCATGTGCAGGAGAGGTAAAAGATCATGCAAGCCTGTAAAGCAATCATGAGTTCCCTTCTTCCTTCTTTGCTAATAGCTTGATTCCTGGTGCATTGATGCTCTGCGGTGTGAGTACTACTCACGCTGTGGAAGGTGGAGGGATTTCAGAGCTAAAAGGAGATTTGGCTTCAGGAAAGATGAGAGGAGAAAGTTCAGTTTTTGCATAGTGCTTCTAAATTTTGAAAGGATACTTGATTATATAGGATAAGGGAGAAGCGATTTCTAGGTCACGTAGCCACATAAAACATAGCAGCAATCAAGCTTGTATTACAAAAAATAAGCCACCGTTCAGTTAGTCTGGCTGCAAAGCAGATTTTCAATAAGTTTATGCTCTAACAAGCTGCATCAGTTTCGTCTGAGTAGATCTGATGGTTATTGAACAGTGTTCAATGTTCTGGAGGGTGCCAGGCATATAATTGTTTTTACAACACTGTAAAATGAATCAGACCAAAATTAGTGTCACTCAGCAAAATCACTTTGCTTCCCTTTAAATTATTTAATCTAGGGGTTAATCAAAAAGAAAATGAAGTTTTGACAGTGCCCTTCAGCTAAGGGCAAGCATAGGTTCAGTTGTCTTCTCTCCATTTGGCTACTGAATGTTTCGTGATATCAGCACTGATACACATGGCATTGCCTTGCTGCAGATTGCAGAGAGAAAAGCAGGACAGCACCGTGTTTTAAGGGCTTCCCATTTCCAAATCAAATTGCCAAAAGAGGGAATATTCTGGCCTTTTTCTTTTTCTTTTTCTTTTTTTTTTTTTTTTAATTTAACTACTGTGAAATAACTTCTTCTAAATAGAAATTAGAGCTAGGAAAAGAGAGTATTTCTGGAGCGAAGGTCCTGGTTTAGCAGCTCTGTCTATCTGAAAGCTCAGAGATGTTCTTGTCCCTCCTTAAAGAGCTGAGGAGGTATGAGGAGCTAACACAGCTCAGATATCCCCTCATGTAAAAGGTATCAAGCACCAGCTCCTTCATTTCCCTTGTATAAATTTCATCCCCGCTGAGATTAACCAAATATCCATTGTTCTGCTCACTTTGACTTGTACATTTTAGAAGTAATTCCAGTAAATGTGTCTGCCTTGAAGACTTTCAAGCCTTGATATGTGTGACTATTGCTGCCTTCTGATCATTTGCTGCAGCAGGTTTATTATTTTTCACTCCATAATATTTTGTATATATGTAGGTTTTGGTGGCATTTATTAGTAGACATTTATTAGTACTTTCTGGAATAATGTCTGGCTGATGAGTTATATCAATAACAGCTGGGCGAAGTAAGGTGATCATGAGCTATAATTATTATATACAGCAATACTATCAATTAAAGTCTCCAAGAAATGATTCAGACTAGAGATATTTGTAGTTTCAATAGTGCATAATCCCTTAGCAACAATTCAATTATGCAAAATGAAATGAAGGGTTTGTCTACATGTGAAAATTGCAATTTTTGTTATTATTCATACTGCTTTTCAGTTTGTGTAGATAATATTTGTCCTCTGATAGCCTTGAATCAAGAGCTAGTGGCACAAGAGGCCTCAGATTCCATTTCCCTGCTTTCCCCAGGAATGGGGGGCTAGAGGCATCCTGGTTCTTTCAGGTTGAGGGTAAATTCAGGGTAAAACTCGGGATAAATTCCACAAAATGAAAGTATCAGCAGAGCACAAGGATATTTACCCATGCCAGCTTTACTAAAAAAGAAAAAAAAGGAAGGAAAAAAAAAATGCAGTGAACCAGACACACTAAAGCAATATTTACTCCTTAATCTCTTTCCTTAAGCAACAGTCAGTCGTGTTTCTGAGGTGATAAAGCATCTTTAGCAACGACCGGAAAGTAGGAAGCCGCGGACGGCGATGTCACGCCCTGCTTTTAATGGCTGGAGACAGAATGCAGAAATATCTCATTACATTAAGTCATATATAAGAGTGGTAATGTTAACTCAAAACCAGCGATCGCCAACAATCAGCATTTATTGGGCCTGCCATTCACAAACTGAGCCAGCCCTGCTTGGTGTCTTGCGGCACACGACTGGTCAACGGGGTAACTATTATATAAGAGCAGTGGAAAGACAGCAATAATTGTGTGCCATCTGTCAGGTGGGTGTTTAGGAAGTGCTCTGGCGAGTTTGGTGTATAGACTACACAAACAAATAGGAAATAAAATCTAGATCTGTGGCTCCTGATAGATCTCAAAGGATGTGGACAAGGGCATTAAATGTTCTGGGGTAAAAACAATGTATGTTTCCATATGTACACTTTTAAGGAATCTGTGCAAGCTCAGATATCCAAAGTCTGAAAATGAGATTTTTTTCAATGGAAATCATGGTCTGGAGGCAACTCCAAACAGTCTATAAACACTCAGCAGGAAGACACTAGGAACTGATTCTGCGTAAAAGGAATGTATCAGATAGTGGGAGCAAGAAAACCCATGTGCAGACAGAGATAAATAATAAATAAATTAATAAATATCCCATTTCTCTATAGCTTCCCTAACAGCAGGCACCTGTGTGGGATTTATTTATTTTTGGTTATGCTGTAATCAGTTTCATCCTGAGTGTTTGATAAATAAGAAATTTGATTCTCCTTTTTGGGGAACAGGAATCTCTAGAGACTGCCTCAGATTTAAGGTATGAAAGGCTGTAAACCAGGCTAGAAAAGATTACTTAAAGCTATGTTATCCCATTCCCATTAAGGTTTTGTGAGAATATGAATGATTTACTAGGGAAAGTTTTGCATTTTTCCTACCAGATCGAAGGATCAGGCCCCTGCCTTCACCTCCGGGATCTCCAGAACTGGACCTCAGCAGATAAAACTCCTGGAAAGAAGAAGAGGGAAGAAACCAAACTAAAATGCAAGTTAAATATGGATGTGGTCCCATCTGGGTGGTTCACAAACAAAAATTTGCCTGCGAGAGGATTCCCATTAAGATAAGGGAGCATGTTTGATTTGGCTTGTTTTAATAACATGGGTAATTAAGGTAACGCCATTCAGACACCTTTAGTGCCCGATTCCCAGTGGGGAAGGACAAGCTCTGCCTTTCCCCAGGCACCTCAAAGTGGATAAGGCTGAAATGCTGGAGAAAGGGAGCGAGGCTCCTCTGCCCTGCAGGTGACAACCAGGATAACTCAGGCACCACAGAGAGCAAGCAAAAATAAAGTGGAGCAGACCTCTTCGTTGGTTTTATATGTATTTCTCTGTTTTACAGTGTCATCTGGGCACTTTTGTAGGTTTTGTTTTGTTTGTTTGCTTTGGTATGCATTAATAAAGAAATACCGTTGTTGCATCTTTATAGCCACTTTATATATCCCTTTATAGCTATCCACCAGCAATATAGGCATTAAATAATTTGGGATGCTGTCATTTTATTAGTGATGCTTACAATAATACCTATAATATACATAAATGTAATTCATGTACTAATACATAAGGCTCAACAATAAACGCTAATATTTTTGATACATTTATTAACACAATATATGAACAAATGCACTTCAGCTGCACAAAGTTCTCGGGGAAGCTTTCAGGGGGATCTTTTATCTTTATTATGTTTCACAGCTCTTAGTTTTTATGTTTCCATGGCTCAAAGAGAAGCAAGTAGCAGGTCAGAGCCATAACTTGAACATATAGAAAGTCTTTCTTAGAGTAGTGGCGGCAGCAGCCTCGGTCACCCTTGCAGCTCATCCCCGTCCTCATCTCACCAGGGTTTAGGGTCCGTCCTAGAGCGCTCAAAGAGGCTCTCTTGGGTGTAGGCTTGACTCGCCCATGCTGGGGCCTGGCCCTGGGTGATGATTGCTCTCTCAGTGCCCCACGTTCCCAAGAGTTCACTGGGGCAGAGCTCAGTCCAAAAGGCAAAGGTCTCATGTTTGCGTTTCTGCCCTTGGGAGAAGCCTCTGACTTATCAGTAGGGCTGGGAGAGGTAACAACAACCCATCCAGTGCCCATGGAGCAGCAGGAGGGCAGTGCTCGCACGGTCTACGTGGCTGTGGTGGGACACCTCACTGCAAAGTGTTAAAGGACTCAAGTGGCCTCCAGCAGTGGAAGGGCCAGAGCTCTAGGCTGGCTGCAGATAGGGAGCCCAGTGCCATCCTGCTGGCCCCGGGAGCTGGTGAAGCTGCAGCAGCAGCAGCTGGCAGCCACGGAGCCACAAGGAAGAGCACCAGGATGCCCTCCCAGCTGCATGCCTGCTGTGGGGAGAGCACTGGGGAGCAACCGTGCTGGCCTCCCTCTCCCTCCTCCCATTTACCCTATCAGAAAGGTGAGAATCTGTCCTTCACAGACACATTTTGGGGACTAAGCCTCAAAATCTTCTTATTCTATCAAAAATTTGGCCCACGTCTATTGGCATCAATGCAAGACACAGACATCAATCTCCCACTCTGCCTTGAGGACCCTGCACCAGCTCCAGACCAGCCCACACCAGCAGCCCTGCAGGATGGATGCAGATGGGAAGCGCATCAGGATCCTGAAGGCTCCCAAAGGAGAATTAAATGTCAGAGGCAAAAGTGCAACCCAGGCACACACTGACTTCCTCTCCCCCAGCACGGCTGAAGTGATTTGCTTGAGCTGAGCAGGAACTTGGGGGAAAAAATAATGCCTGTTGTCCAGGGCAAGGGCCAGCGTGCATGCAGAGGCACGTGCAGCAGTGTGTGCACAGCACAGGGCTCGGTGCTGAGCAGGGGAACGTGCACCGGGACACACGGCTGCATGCACGCTGCAAAAGCATGGGGAGGATGTGGGACAGCTGTTGCACATTTAGACACATTTAAAGAGAGACTATGAGGCTCAGGATTGTGCCTAGGGCAAACATGTGGGCACCTATTCACGCTCCATCGAAGCTGCCAGGTTAAGAATCTGCAACCGCCTGTTTGCAGCAGGCGACATTTGCAAAACAAATGTGCATTTGCAGGATGTCCCTAAGAGATTCATAAAGGGCAGGTTCTGCTGCCTGGGAGCAAGAAACAAGCCAGTCCGAGGTACAGCTCCGTTCTGCCATTTTCTAAAGGGAAAATAAAATGCATGGGGGAAAATTAATAAATAAATAAATAAAAAGAAAAAAAAAAAAAAGAAAAAGAAAAGGAAAAAAAAAATCCTCCAGCCAAGCCCTGAGAGGGGAGAGGAGATCTGGGAGGTGCAGGGATGGAGCAAACGCATTGAAAGACCCCGGAGGATTCAGCAGCGCCCTGCTGAATTGCAGCCTCACCCCGGGAGTCGAGACAGAATTTCAGGGCTGAGTGGGAAAAATCTATGCCCATCCAAACGAAAAAGCAAAGTCAGACCATCTTCTCTGTTCCCCCGACAGTTGATTTGTTCAAAGAATCCAAACAGAAATGGACTATAAAATACAGATTCTGTTCTTAAAGGCATCAGAGAGAGAAACATGCACACCTACACACCAAGGAACTTCTGAGGTGTCGGTGATACAGTACAGGAGAGATTAGGAGAAAGAGTAGGATGGAGAAGAAAAGATGGAATTGTTTGACTTTATTTGATTTTTTCTTTCTATAAATATTGCTAAAATCAGAAACCAAAGAGCTGGGCTCCCTTCCAGCCAGACACAGAATCCAATTTTCCAACAGTGATTATTTCCAAACGTTAAGTCTTTAAGTAGTTCCAATTTTTCATCTTCAAATTGCTTTGGAGTTTGTGGTCTGGTTGTCTTTTTTTCTTTCTTTCCTTTTTTTTTTTTTAATTTTGTTTTTGGTTTTGGTTCTCATTTGTTTTTTGTTTTTCTTTGCGTTTTGTAATGACGGCTTCAAATTCAATTGCTTAGAAAGTTATACTTTTAAAAGTTAGTGCAAATCTTTTCGGATTCTAGATGGCATAAATATTAAATTGATACTTTTAAGAATATAGTAAAAATATAGCTGCCTATACTTGCTAATAAACATATTTGTTTATAAACTCAACCGTTGATAGGAGGAACAAGTGGGTAAAAGATATCAATTCTTTCCTTTAAAATCAGCCCACTCCTCTTGCTTTATTGAAAGTGGCACTAAATATAGTACTGAATTTTCTCCTTTAAAATTGTCAAAGAGAGGAAATTGCAAAGCATGTTTGGAATTTTCCTACCGTGTAATACAGAAGATTCACTGAAGAGAATTTCTACTTTTAAAAGTTTGAAGATTGATGCCACGAGTTTTTGAAACCGACAGTGCCTCTGACTAAATTAGCCCAAGTCCCAAGAGGGGAAAGAGGGGAAAGAGGGGAAAGAGGGGAAAGAGGGGAAAGAGGGGAAAGAGGGGAAAGAGGGGAAAGAG
>JAVCKT010007144.1:0-15554 GCA_032273925.1 Rhynchotus rufescens
CCTTCCAACCTTAACCATTCTATGATTCTAAGTCACCACCAAGGAGGTACTTTTCAGACCAGTTTTGTTCTGTGTTAGCAGTGCTCCTGGGTGAGTGCAGAGGGCCCCGCAGTGGCGACACCTCCTGCCCCCGTCTGCCAGTGGCCGCTCACTCCCTGCCTATCTAATATCTAAATAGATAAGGAACCTTTGGGGTGAGAAGGCACAGAGGGGTTTTGCTGCCGTGAGCTGTGTGTGCGCCGAACTGCAACGTACTGTTAGAGCCCGGGGCTGGAGAGGGATGGAAAGGTGGAAAACCAGGAAGATGAAATATTTACCGATGGATCGTTTGCGAGGGCACTCTCAGAAATGCGACCATATGTGCGTGTTTAGTCATGGAAGCAAAAGGTAGCGGTGTCTGTTCGCATTTCTTTTTCCGTGTGGAAGGCCTGGCACTCGCAGTGCCCAGGAGCTTTGTGTGTGTGTGTGTTTTCCGGGCGTCCCTGCATGTGCCCGTTGCCGGAGCAGCCTCCGCAGAGGCACTGTGAAAGGTGTCGGGGGGCTGTGGCTTCCTGGGGAGGCTGAGGAACCTGCGTAACCCCTCGTGGCTGCCAGAGCTCCCCAGGGATGGTGAATTCAGCTCCAACAAGGATGGTTGGATGGTTGGAGCCATTCAGCTTCGGCGCTGTTTTGTCTAACTGCAAGGAAACCTGGCCGAGCGTTTTTGAAGTACCCGGCGCACAGGCGCTGAGTGTGTCCGGAGGCCCGTCTGTGCCAGCGCCTTTCTGGGAAACGGCAGAGTTCCGTACTGCTGAAGCGTGGGATTGGCAACTGCCCAAATCTCCTTTGGCTTGGGCACATTGAGGTTGGTGAGATTGGTGAAGCGGCGTTTGAAGATGTGTTCGTGAGAATGTCTTGAAATCTCTTGAGCAGGGATAAGTTTTTGTTACAGCACCCGTGTTAGTGGCTCAGGGCAGTATCAGACTCGTTCATCTGTAACTTGCCTTTTGCCCCTTTCCAGGGTGGAGAGGAGACCGTGGCCTACCTTGCACACAGCG
Organism: Rhynchotus rufescens; assembly: GCA_032273925.1. NCBI lineage: Eukaryota > Metazoa > Chordata > Aves > Tinamiformes > Tinamidae > Rhynchotus > Rhynchotus rufescens. The sequence goes on from JAVCKT010007144.1 coordinate 1,038, forward strand.
GGAGTGAAGAAGAATTTGATCTGAGTACTCTACCAGATCCTGATAAATTCAAAGATTCTGACCAAGAGCCTGATTCGGAAAGCGAAGACAGCTACAGGTATGGGTTTGGTTGGTTTGTTTGTTTGGTTTCCCATGACATATCAACATACCTCTTCCATCTTCTCCAGAGGTTATCCCTCAAAGAGGTCTAGTTCAGCCCTGATTAAAGAAAGGGCAGTAACTGTACCTGTTCATATTTCTTGCTTTATCCAGACACATTTTGCACTTTCATTTTAAAATGCTCAAGCTTTTTAAAAGCTACGTTAAGAACTCATTTTACAGCCATCTTCTTGCTCCAAGGGTTTAGTATTTAAGAGCTTGTTTGCTGGCTAGGTACTGAACAGAGATCTATGCGAAGGATGTTATTTTCTTTTGTGGAAATGTATTAGCAAGATTTTGGAGTTGGTGTTGAAGGGATCTCAGGGAGAATATTCCACATGTAAAAAAGCTTGACTAATTTCCCAGGGGTTTCTTGTGTTTCAAAAGTACATTTCTCTACTGTCACACTATGGGTTCTGTTTGAAAGGAAAATATTGAAGGCATGTGAAGATTTGGAGGAGCCCTCTGTAACTGCAATTTATTAAATGAATTTGTGCAAAACGTAACGTGAGAGGATGTATGACTTGATGCCGCAAATGAAGTGGCATCTGAGTTAGAAGCACATGTATAATAGAATTAGCAACACTAAGCGTTTTATTGTAACGTAAAGCAGTGTTTGAATTGTTGAAAGGGGAAGGTCCTGTATCCTGTCCTGCCGCAGGGAGGCTGGGATGCTGCCGGAGAGGCGAGGAGGCCGGAGAAGCCCCACACGGTGCCCGGTGCTCGGAGTCGCCTCACGGCTCCCTCGTGCCCCCACACGCAGCCCCGTGTGTAACGGGTGCTGAAACAGACCCTGGCACTCAGGGTAAATCTTTGTTTTCCCTCTCTAGATGTCTCGTTTCCCAAGCATCTCCTGCTGCTCAGCTCTCTATCCGATAGGCCCTCGAGCTGGATTGTCACTGGCCGGGATGCGACTGCGCTTTGTAGGGGCAGGACCTGGGGCTGAGTGTTATGACACAGATTTAAGCTCTGGATAACCCTGAGCAAAGCAGCTGGTGCCCGTGTCCCCTGCAGCCCCTTCCCCAGCGAGCGGCTGGCCGAGCTGACAGGGCTGGGGGCGCTCAGGAAGCAGCCCCTGCTCAGGGCAGCAGGGAGCAGGGGAGCTCTAAGGGAGCTGCTGCTTCCCTGAGCTGCTTGAGCATCTCCAAGCAAAATGAGTGCAAAAACTAATCAAAATGCACAATGCAAAATAAATAATAAAAAAAGAAGGATTGTTCTCCTTCCGGCTGTGTTTGTGACAGCTCAAGCCTGCCCATTAGTTTTTAATGGGGGAAGGAAAACAATGGTGATAACAAAGTTAAGGTTTGGTGTTTATTGATGAGGGTTACGTAAGGGGATTTGTTGGTTGCTTTTCATGTGTTGCTGGAGTTGTAATCTGTCTATCTGTACTTGATAGATACACTCTCTAGTGGTATTTTTATATTGCTTGGAGTGGAATAAGGTTAATACGATGAAATTTTATTCTCTGCTTCCCCTAGATAGCATCAGTAATATAGTTAAGGTTGTCTTTTTAATATATGAGGTTGTGGTGAGTAAAACCTGGATATAAGGCAGGGATTTCAGAGCCGGAGGATCCTGTAAAACGTCCCTGGAAGGGACGATCTGTGTCAGGTCAGATGTGGCCTGGGGGCTGAGAACCAGCAGGACATCCAGTTTGGGGGATTGTGTTTTGTGCCAAACCTGTAGGGAAGGTGCAGGGAGAAGCATCTCGGGATGCTCACGCTTGTCCTTCAGGGCTGGAGCGATGCAGGTTCTCGTGTTTTGCCCTTTGGAGGGTAAAAGCGGTAAGTGAAAGAGCGAGGAGGACATCCTGAGATGGACAGATAGTTATTTGCAGCCTGTTTCTTGGAAGAACTAACACTAAAGGTCGCTGAGAAAGTCTGAAGTGAAGCCGTGCTAAGTGGAAGGGCTCAGGGAGCCTCTCGTCCCCTGTATTCGTAGATAGCGCTTTGCAAGGACCAATATTCTGGAATACGGATGTGCAGGTGGGAAAGAGTTCCCAGCAACCAAGCCTAGGGAGCCTCCTGTTGTGACACTGCCTATTAAATATTTAGGTGCCTCAGGCATTTCCTTGTTCCTGTTGGGTGTAGGAAAAAGGTAGTGTTTGAAGAGGACCTTTCTGCAACACTTGTAGCATGATTTCAGCTTGGAGCCCTAGCTAGGAAAAGCTCTCTTGATAATACCATGATTTCCAGCATTACTGATTAGCAAGTGCTTTGAAAACACTAGGGGGACAGTGAGTTTAAAATATAGTTAACTTGTGGTGTCACTGAAATAACTCCTAGTCTAGGGGAGATCACTTCTGCCTTTGTTTTAATGTATTCAGACATCACTTTTTATATAATCATTTCCCCTAAGACGCCAGCTGAGCTCGAGCTTCGCCGAGCTTCAAGAATACAAGGTGACAGAAGCAGACAGATTTTGGGCAGTGTTGATGGGTTGATGGGTGTCGATATTTTTGAGCAAGGAGCTGGTCAGCCCCTGGGGTCAGGGTGTCAGCTCCCCTGCAGAGCTGCGGAGCGCGGAAGGACGAGGCGCTTCGCCAGCCCCTCTTCCTCAGAAGTGGGATCTAAAAGAAATTATACAACTAATGAGAAACCGTGAGTTGAATAAGTTTTGATAAGTAAAGATTAATCCAATATTTTAACAAAAATCTTCAAATATTTTACAGTGAACACACAGTGTTCCTTCATAGCCGCAACAGATCACATGCGGCAACTGATTTTTTGAAAATATGTATTTTTTGTTACCTGTTACATCAGACAGCTTGGCATACCGACTAAACCTCAGCCATGCAGGCACATTTTAAACCTCTTTGGTTTCCCATTTTATTGGTTTTGATCTCACTTGAATTGCTTTTTCGGTTACTGTTTCCTCAGAGGCTTCAATGACTGCAGTATTTCAGTTACTACCTCCAAGAGATTAGTCTCAAATGTAATTTGGGCTATGGAGAATAAATTTAAGCTGGAAAAAAATGAACTGTATATATATTCCAACTTGAGATGCACATTCTTTTTTTCCTGCCATGTATTACAGCTTGTCAGATGTCTAGTAAATTAGTTTTATCTAAAACAGTACATTTTAATTTACCAAGTGCACTTTAAGTATGTTTTGACTATGTTCACAAGTGACTTTGGAACAAAGTACATTTTCCTGCTGTAATAATGTCTGTCTGGTGTCTGTGCGTTTGAAATACAACTTAAATCTCAGGAGGGCTTTAGTTACGACAGTTTCTTTTTTTCCAATGAGGAACTTTGACTTGAGCTCTGCAAAGGATCATTTATTTTAAAGGATGGCTTTTTATTTGATCTTTGGAACCTAGTCGTGTATGCAGGCTAATTTGTCCCAAAATTGAATTTCAGATACTGAGCTGGAAGAGCCAGGAGACATCAAATGAAAGACGTTTTATATTATAATTCCTTTAAGATCATATATAGATTTAAGATTTTTGATATTTGAAGATGTAATGGACAATTATGTAAAATCTCACCATTATTCAGTTCCTTTCAGGTGGTCTTGCAAAGAAATGGAAGCACCATAAATTTTGTCCTATTTTTCACCCACATTATTCCCACATTTCTACCATGAGAACTCTGCTGACTTACCAAATTAATTTCTTTCTTAGCATTCCTTTCTCTGACTGCAACGTTGCATAACTTGGTTTTGCTACCTTGAGGAAAAGGTTTCTGTGGAGTCTGTCGTGCAGACGGTCTCCGTGCTGGGGGGCTGCAGTTTGCTGGGGCTGCTGCTTCGCGGGCAGGTCGGGGGTGCAGCTCTCCTGGGGTGACACTGGGTTCCTGGGTCTCTCCACTTGGACTGCAGCCACTTCAGGGCGCTCTGTTGCTCTCAGTTGTCTGCCTGGGCTTTTAGTTGACTTTTTAATAACAAGGAGTGGGTTTGACCTCCCCCCAAGGGTCCTTAAAAGGTTTTTGTTAATATTCCAGCTGCGACAGGCTGCGGGGCTGCAGCGGGCAGTGCGCGTTTCCAGCCTTGCTGAAGGAGGCAAGAGCAAGGCAAGAGCTTTGAAATTTTTAGTTCAAGTCAGATTGCTTCAGACTCCTCCCTGGCATTGAAGCTGAATGGAAGCTAAATGATACAAAAAGCAGTTTTGAGCAACCTGGCCAAATGGGACTTGTAGAGCTTTTTAGAGGCAGGGGCCACGTGAATTAGGCACTGCTCCGATGGGAAAGGAACTGCAGGGAAATCAGCAGCGTCTGAGACCACAGCTGTGAGATTATTGGCAGAGAAAGGCAGAAGCGGGTAGCAGGGAGGTCCCTTCCAACCTTAACCATTCTGTGATTCTGTGAGACCAGGTAGAATTGTGATAGTTGGCTGCAGATCCACGGTAAGGGTAGTGATTAAAACCCAGGAGCGGAAGGAGCAGCCAGGGTAGTGGCTGCGCGAAAAGAGGAGCTTGGAAAGGGGGGGATGTTCCCAGGAGGGCAGAACAGACTCTCCACGTGCTCGGGATGGATCTGGAGCTGGCAGAGCCCAGGGCAAGGCTGGATTTCCAGGAGCAGCAGGACAGGCGCACGTGGTAGGCACAACTCTTTGCTTAGCTGTGTGAAGACGACGGGGCGGTGAGCACAGGAGCTGTGCTGTGCCACGGGGAACAGACCCCGTCCCGTGTCGCTTTGCTAGCAAAGACGTTGCAGCACAGTGCCAGGGAAGTGGGGCAGTTTTCCTGCTCTTTTCCCCATAAACACCTCGGTTCATTTGTGAGATACCTCCAGCCAGGGTGTCCCTGCAGAGCAGGGGTTGAGCCTGGAGGCCTCGGCCTGCCCAGGGCTGCCCAGGCGTTAGGAGCCTTTCTTGGGGACGCCTGAGTGAAGGAAGTTGATTCAGAGCTAGAAAAAGAAGGAAGCGAATACACCGAATGAATTTGAATAAGCCGTAAGCCTAGGGGTGAAGGGAAGGGAAGGTAGGGAGGCTGGGGAGCATGAGCCCGTGGAGAGGCAGCGTTTTAATTCTGTGTGGGGAGGAAGGAAAGGATAGGGGTCTGAGGGGACAAGAGGAAGGGACTGAGCAGCAAGTGCTGGAATCAGTGGGGAGGAGGGGATCCCATTGAATCAACACTACTGCCTCATACCCATCCCCTAATTCAGCCACCCACCAAATTATACAGAGAGCCACTCCAGGGGATGGCAAATACCAGGGTGATGATTTGGATCTAATACAAATCAGCTGCAAGTTGCATACAGTGAAATTAGGCTTTGAAATTAGAAAATGCAGCTATATTCTGCTTTATATTTTCAACATTCTGGGATTTTGCCCAAAGCGTTAGAGCAAAATGGACTCACTTGGGCTATACCAGCTGCTATTTGCTTTAAAGAAAAAAGAGTCTAAAAGGACTAATTCCAAGCAGGTGTATGACATGTAGGGCATCATCCTTCAGCAGCCTTCATAGGCAGACCATCTGCCCATGGTTGCAGAAGTCAAAAACATTATTAATCTGTTTCTCTTCTCCTTAGTATTATTTTAAACAGGGAGCTGTACAAATCATGAGCTAAGCTTCCCTTTGAATAAAACTCCCTTCCAGTCATACCTCTACCAGCTGAGTAATTAATGACTCCAAGCATGTAATATGAGATTAATTTTTGTATATCTTGCAACATTCATCATATTTGGTTTAAGGCTATCAATGTAAATTGTTAATGAGGTGAGAAATTTAAGTATATCGAATAGGGTGATAGAAAAGCAGCTGGATTTTCTAAATATTCATTTGGCAGGCAAATTGAATTTCTGATATTTCTAATCCCTCAACCTCTTTAAATAAAAATGTTGAGGAAGAGGAAAATTCCGATTGGCCTCATCATTGGCCTTCTTTAAACCTTTATTAGGTATGACTGATGATATTAGCTTTTAGATCTGCATGGAAAAGATCTTGGTCCTAAGGCAAAGGAGAAGTCCCTTAGCTCTGATTGCTTCAGTGGTGCCGACAGGCGTGCAGGTCAGTAGCCACCCTGTGTGTTAGGTAGCCTTCAAAAATAAAGAATTTTTGAAAAATTTGGGATAATTGCAGTTTCTTTTACATTCTTCGGTGTGTTAAATTCAGATGCTGAAACTGCCCCTCTAGGTTTTGTGTGATTCCTGAGGCAGTTGGCATTATATGTCCTTTCAGCGTGGTTTATCTGCAAGTCCTGGTGCTCCCTGTAACGTGTGTTTGCTCAGACCACATCTGTGACATGAAGGTCTTAACTTAAATTAATGTTCTGGTGGTCACAAAAAGCAATGCAAGAAAGACATTGCAAGGGCTTGTCTTTAAGGCTTTAAGCTGTAAAGTGCTCGTGGAGCAGAGGAGTCTTCCTATTTCCCAACCCCTGAAACACCTGCATAAAAACAGTTTGTTCGTTGCTTCCTTGCACTGTTATTGCAGCGTCTCAACTGCATTCTGTTTGTCTAAGATGCCCTCCCATATTTTAATAGAAATTTGTATATATACTTGTAAGTATATACTTATAATATTATATAATATAATTATACTTTATTTAATATATAAACTTAATATATTTACTTTGCTGATTGTGTAAGTGCTGTTTCATGTGAATATACCATAATTAAATAGGTATTTAGTTTTACTCAAGGCTTATCTATTGTGTCAAGCTATTCTTTAGTGATAGGGATCTTTCTAGGGTCACTTGTTTGTATTTTAGGCTTTACAAAGTATATATTTTTATATTGGATGTATTGTTGACAGCTGAACAATTGGTTAGGACACACATTTTCTACATTGCCCTAAGGGAGCAGTGTGGCAGTCAGAAAAGGTGCATTATTATTCTTCCTACTGCGTATAGAATATTCTGTGCCTTTTTTCCCAAAACTTTTGAGAAAGAGACTTAATGTAACTGCTTGAACTGTCAGAACAAGTTTAACAAAACCTGCTTAACAAAAGTCTTACCAGCTGGAGGAGTGTCCAACAGCTCCTGGAAGAACAAACATTTTCCTATGGTGTTTGGTGCCCGCATGTTGGCCATAAGTAATACGCCTAATGTGACCAAGGCAGCAGCAGTAGCGGGGGGTATTGCTTGGTTTTCAGAACATGAAGTTTGACCTGTGTTGCAAGTTGAAATGTGCAAAGATAGAGAATAAAAAGTAATTTCTGTAGCAAGGGAGAGGAAAATTGAAAGCTCCAGAAGCATATTAGGGAAAGGGAAGGTTGGAAGGGGTAAAAAAGGCATGCAAAGGCAAAATTTCGGTGTGCAGCCAGTTGTTTTTTCTTCTTAAGCAGAGAAAAGTGAGGTCCCTGCTGGGAAACTGCATCTGTTTGTGGTTATCTTAGTTTTTATAGAATGTTGCAGAATGGGGGAAAAGCTAAAAAAAGAACTGAAAATAATGTGCAGGATCTGAAAGTTGTGCTTCATAGCAGTTTTTAAACTGAGTCTGTTTAGTTTATCCAGGAGAAGTTTGAGAAGTTCCTTGGTTGTTGTTTAGAAGGATCTATACAGAAAGAAGACTTTCAGCTCTAGAAAAATATTTGACATGTAAAATTCAATCTGTTTCAGTGGCTGGAGGGTGGACAAACGCAGATCGGAAAGTAGATGATTTAAAAATAAAATAAAATTTATCAAATTTTGGATTGCTGTTGAAAGAAATGTGATTTTCTTCAGCCCCGAGGGTCTTTCCCGTAGCCGTGCTGCAGCTCCGCACGAGTGGCGGCGCGATGAGCTGTGCTGGACCCAGGGCCAACGTGGGCCCTTCTGTGATTCCTGTGAACCTGCTGGCCAAAGCAGTTGCCTAAAGAAAACAGATGCAGTATGTGACCAGCAAGGGCGTGCACGAATGAAGGAGAGGTGGGAAGAGTGATAGTTTGATCCATTTGAGTGAATGATGGCAGGTTTCAGTATGAAACCAAGGGAGGCTGTGGAGTCTCCTTCTCTGGAGATCTTCCAAACCCACCTGCCTGCCACCCTGTGCCCCGTGCTCTGGGTGCCCTGCTGGAGCAGGGGGAGCAGGGGGTTGGGCTAGGTGATGATCTCCAGAGGTCCCTTCCAACCTTAAGGATTCTGTGTTTCTATGAAACAGGCTAGAATTGTTTGCTGGGATACCTGGAATGAAAGCCCCAGTGGGCCGAAGTGGCTCCAACACTGCTGCTCCATGTTCAGCAGTGTCTGTGGTAGGAACTGGGAAGAAAAGGACTGTTACAGCTTCAGACATCTGGTCTGTAACTACTGTGCCTATCGACCCCAAGCCTTTAAAAAATGATACAACCTTAGAGCAGAAGAAAGATGTTGATGGTGGGTTTGGATCCCCTTTTCCCATCAACTCTTTGCTACCCATGCAACAATAAGAAAGGCAAACACACTGAATATTTTTTCAAGTGGTACGTGAGCTCCAAGACAGACTTGCCTTTGCTTTTTGGACAATTACACTTGTATTTCATTACAAGTAGATTCGTCTTCCCTTTTCTGCAATTGTTTTTGTAAATCTGGTTTTGGAGCAGTTTTGATTTACATCAGTGGAATGGCCAGTAAAGAGAATAACACAACACAATATATTTTCATTACCATTTCCGTGTGCTGTAGCTCTCTGACAGCAAGTTAAAAGGAAGCTGCACTGGGCTTTATGGAAGGGACTGCAGTAATTAATCTTCATTAAGATTGCTGCCATGGCCTTGCAAATTAAAATTTATTACGTGAAAGGAGGTGTGTGGCAAACATGTTTGATTAGCAAAACGCCAATATTCACAGGATAAGTGATTCCCACCTTCCCGAGTGTGTTTTGTTAGCAGGTTTGTTGGTGGTTGGCGCACGTTTCTGTGGGAAGGGCTCCAACGGCGGCCGTTGGGACTGCGGCCTGGTGGGTGGCGGCCGGTGACGAGGGCAGCGCGTTTCTGCGTGGCCCGGCCTTGGCCCCAAACCCGCTCCCATAAACGTCGGGTGAAGCCCCGCGAGGCCGCCGGGCGCCGCGGGGCTGTGTGAGGAGGCGCCGCGCGGCCGCTCGGCCCGCGCTGCAGAGCCGCCACGCTGCGGCCACTGCTGCTGCTGCTGCTGCTGCGCGTGAGGGAGAGGCGCCGCCGCCTCGGGCCACCGCCCCACGGACACCCCACAGAGGGGATTCACGTGGTTGTGGGGCACCAGCCAGCCCCGCAGCGCTGCTCTCGGGCTCTGCTCTTCCACATACACGTCTGAGCGCTGCTCCTGTTGCATCCCCCCCCGAAAACCCTTCCTGCTCCAGCAGGAAAGGAGAAGCACCCGAATGAACATTCCCCAGCTCCCCTTTCAAGCCACCACACTCTCCTGCTCCTCCTCCCAGCTTTCCTCTACCTCATACTTTCTTGCTTCTACGTTTGTGCTTCATTAGAAGCCTCCATTTCTCTTCCTTGCTCCGCCGCTTTTCCACCATGTTCTCTCCCCTGCTCCCACGCTCCTCCCGCTTCACCTCTGAGCCATCCCGCCTGGCAGGGCTCACACCGGCGTGGGGCTGTCCATGTGCCGGGAATCACCACACACCTGGAATAACCACCTCCTTTGCAACCACTGAGAACATGTTTGTTTGATGAGGTTTCAGCCTTGCACTTTTAAAGCGGCCCCCCGGTCTGTGTGGGACCCTGTGAAGCTGCTTCCCGACACATCCCCTCTCCTGCAGAAGGCAGTCTCCGCCGTCTGCAGTGTTTTCGTTTACTGTCAAAATGGCTTTAACACTTCTCAAATATCTCAAGCACTGCAGAGAGAAATAACAGCCCCTGTCCCAGAAGAGCAATAAATACGTATTGATGGCAAACACGGGGCAGCTGCATTCCTGCCGCTGGCTGCTCCAAGGTGGCAGGAGGCCGTATTCCCAAAATGCCCCTGTTTCGCACCAATTAATCAGTGCGTGGTCCTCAGCTTTGGCTTTATTCTGTTGCTTCCACACAGGCAGGGGAAGAATGAGGTAAAACTAGGGCATTTTGGTGCGGCTGCAGGAATATGAGGGACATCCCAGTGGTTTTTCCTCCTGCCCAAGCAAACCTCAGCAGGAGCAACCCGTCAGCGGGCTAGAAACCTTGCATGAAACCTTGCACTGCTGGAGAGGCTCGCAGGCGTTGGGGAGGAGCTGGAGAAGGCTGTGTTTGGAGGTGCCCTGTGGTTCATTCTGTGTTTCAGCAAGTTCTCAAACAAGCAGCCACGTGCTGGTCATGGAGAGAAACCACGGGGCAGTGGAAGCTGGTACTTATGTGGGACACTGGGTCTGTGCACCATGTTGGTCTAGAGGACAGTGCTCCCCAATGGAAGCTGCTAATAGGAATTGCTGTTTCTAATCAGTAAATCAGTATTTCCCAATGAAAAAAAATCCCAAACTTGCTTTAGATTTACAGTTAAGTTATTGCAAGTATTAATGCAATTTTCAAAGCTTTTGTTAAAGCATTTTTTGGAAGAAAAATGAACTTTCTATGAAGATTTACTGGAAGATTTGCCAAATCTTAATTGAAAATATAAATTTAAAAATTAATTTAAAAAGCCTAAAATCAGTCTTTAAAATTTGTTTTTTATTTCTGCTGTCTTGTTTAAAATCCAAGGATAAAAACTGAAAATGCCATCTCATTTCTTCTACCTCGTTTGGAGGAGGCAGTTTGGGGGCTTATGGTCTGATGTGAGGGATGTGGATATAAATTCCCATTCTTATTTGCAATGTATGAAAACTGGGTCTACATAATCTCCTTAGAGATTATATAAAATTAGAGGTTAATCTTCTACTTACACTATTCTAATGGTTATAATAAAAGATTACTTAAAACATTTTTGTTGTGTGTCAGGGCAGAGGCGTGCGAAGGCGCTCCAGGCCGAGCGACCCAAGTTCTCCTGGTGCCGGTGGTGCCGGAACCAGGACCCAGGTCCCCAGAGCTTGCGTGCCCGCTGCCCTCACTTGCTCTTTGCTGCTTTGGCTGCGGGACAGAAGTCAAAGTAATAAAGCAGATACACAGCCATTTCAGCTAGATTTAAGGCTGCAAGAGGCAGTTCATCCAAGTCTTAAAAAAGCAGCAAGAGAAGTAGGAATTCACTGGGGGAAAAAAGTGAGGGGACTTTTGTGTCTTCCTCCCATGGCAAGATATAGTTAACAGCTTCCAGGGACTTATTTTGAAGGATGGGTGAAGAATGGCTTGAAATGAGATGGATCCAAATCAAAAATTGTATCTATATTAATAAGTGTAGGATTTGCCAATGGAGTGGCAGTTCTCATATTTTTATTTTTGCTGCGTATTTATTTTAGACGTGATTCTGAATGCATGTCAAGACCCACTGACATATTCCTAAATCAGTTTTGTCAAGTCATCTGTCACTGTATGAGGCAGCAAATATTGGGTAAAGCTAATATCAATATCCCGATATTGTGTAAACAATTAAGACAACAGGATAGTCCCCACTGCCTCAGCCTGAAAGCAGCTCTGACTTCGACATCCAGAGTCCATCTGCTTCTGCTGCTTTAGCCTTCTGAATTGTAATTTTATTTCTTTTCTCTTGACATAAATTTACCTGGTTTAAATTGTTTGATTACATGATAATATTGATTACTGCAGTTATTAAAAAGAGTAATGGATTTGTTTCCACAGTGAACCCGAGGAGAGGATTGGAGGGAAGAGAAGAAGCAGCAGTAACAGAAGAGAGGCAGAAGAAACAACAGGGAAAAGAAAGAAGGCCAAACTGAGCGACGAGGAAGACTCCTTTATGCCATTAGATACTGGGCTTTCCCTGGCAGAGGATGAAGAGCTTGTACTACATCTGCTCAACAGTAATAGCTAATCCTTTTCCTGCAGGTTTTAGTTCCTTGGACATCTTCACTTTTGTCAGTATGTGCACGAGCAATTTGGCACCTGGCTGCAAGGGTACCAGCGGATGTAGAAAAATGAGCTCCATGGAGAACGAGCTTGAATCTGATCAGCTCAGAGATTACAGACGAGGTTTAGCTGTCCTGTGACTGTAACAGGGTATTTGGTTCTCAGTTACAATGTTTTGTAAAGCAGCTTTCCCAACTCAATCCCCACATGACATTTTGCAGCAGCACATTTATAATTGAAGACCTCCAGGTTTTGGAGACATCATCATTTAAAAAAAATTAATCCTACTTTAAATAAAAACAGGATGCGCCTTTCTCAGCGGTGTCGGGTTTGTTATATTGGAAGAAAAATGTGTACTAGAATTATCAAAGAAGACATACTGTTGGCAGCTCAAATCATACTACTTAAAAATAAAATGCATTTTTTTCTTCGGTGAATCATTCATATATGTTTGAAATATTTTATTAAAATTCCTGAAGCTTTGGTATAAACTTTGTCTCTTTCAGCTTTGTTATCAAAGCAGTTATTTTTCCAGCCAGATATCAGTTCTCTTTCAATTCTGTCACCTGTGTACTAGGCAATTCAGAAACCACTTTTGTAAGCTAAAACTTTAGCTCTTGGGCTTTGATTTTGAAGCCCATATAAATGAGTATGCAGCGGTGCCACAAATAGCACAACATAACACTGCCCAGTAAAATTGGTTACAAGGTGAAGATTTTGTGATAGGAGCCCCTGAAAGACTGGAAGCCAGAATTTTCTGTTACGACCAAAGGTAAGAAAGAAAAGAGCATTGATTCACCTTTCTTTTCTGGTATACTTTGAAGTTTCATCCCATCAAGTCATGTAGTTCCTTGTGGATTTCATGCACACTTTTCCATAACCTCTGGTAACAGCAGTGAGGCACACGTGTGTGGGACTTTTCCTGCAGGTTACTGAGCTCTTTTTGTAGGCTTTCTGCTTTGCAAGGTCAAACATGGAGAAAAAAGAGTGGTGAGGAGACAATGAGACTCATCTCTAAGGTATGACATGGGGCAACGTATTCGTCTGGATTTCTGTAAAGAAATCTGGCCTGTGTAGTTCAGCCGTCATATATATGTTGCTTATTTAAACTTAAAAGTGATGATTTAACAAATCCATTTGTCAGTTCTGGTTGGGTCTGGAAAAGTTTGCTTCTCTGAATGTGCGGCATTAGTGTCAGATTATATTGGGTGCCTTTTGCCTCAGAAATGATGGAGGCTTTGGATTTTATCCCTCTGCTTCCTACTTACGTAAGGATGCTGTGACACAAGGGGCTTTCTGGCACCTCAGGAGAGCTCAGCAGCATCGGCCCATCGTTCCGGAGGAGACATGGAAAAGACCATGTGGAGGGTGCTCAAAGCTGCTGAGGGCCTCACCGAGCCCACGAGCGAGGCAGAGAGGAGGAGGGCTGCTGTGCGGGAGGACGAGGGAGCGCAGGAAAATCCCTTGTTCCGCTTGTTGGCACACTTGGTTGACAGCCCGCGGCCCTGCCGCATCGCCAGGATCTGCTTGCAGCAGACTCGCATCTTGGAAGTTTACTTGGTAAATTACAGCCCAGAAAATAAAACACAACAGACAGGAGCGCCCCAGGGCTCTCTCCCAGTGCTGATGCTGTTCTCCAGCATATCAGCAAGTGCGAGTTGTCTCAAAAAAGCTGCTTTCCAGTCGCTAACGAGGGAGGCTCTGACTCTGCCGCTGTTGAGACGGACGAGCCGCGGCCGCAAGCGCCGCCACCCCGACGGGATGTGGCCGTGAGGGCGACGAACGCGTCGAGTTGGCGCCGGGAGCGCCGGCAGCAGGAACGAGCGGGATGAGGCGGCGGCGGTGCTGTGGGGCACTGTGGGGCGCCCCACGTTCGCCCGTCACCTGCGAGTGCTGACGCAGACCTTTCCTCTGGGGAGGTGTCAGCCGGTTTGCTGGGGGGGCAGCGATTCCCCTGCCGCTCCTTCCTGGAACGTCCGCTCCCGTTTTCCTGCCGTGCATGGGAGAGACAGAAATGTGCTTCCTCGGGAAACAGAGGAAAAATGTATTTACCAGCATGGGAAGGACTGTACTGCACTTTTATTTTTGCAGTGCTTTCAGCATCTGTGTAAAACTATTTTCTAGTTGCTCTTGCTTTTGTATTTCTAAATAATGTGTTTTCCAGTGTATTCGTGTTATCTGATGTACAGTGGAGCTTCTTGAATCCTCACTAAGTTTGTCCAGCAGCTTGAAATGCGCCTGACTGTGAAGGGCAGAAGTGGGTATCTAGGGCACCCACTGGAATGGAAAACCTGAGGAGAAACCTGGGGGGAAGGAGCTGGAGAGGGAGACTCTGAGCTATGAGCAAGTCTAAAACTTGGGAAACACTGATACTAAGTGTATCAAAACAGAGAGAGAAAGAGAAAGAAAAAAAAAGAGAAAAAGACAGAAAGAAAGAGAAATAGAAAGAAAGAGAAATAGAGAAAGGAGAGTAAGAGAAATAGAAAAACAGGAAAAGAGAAGGAAAGGAAAGAGGAAAAAAGGGAGAGAGAGAGAGAGAGAGAGAGAGAGAGAGAGAGAGAGAGAGAGAGAAAGAAAGAAATAAAGAAATAAAGAAAGAAAGAAAGAAATAAAGAAATAAAAAAAGA
>JAVCKT010007149.1:0-32531 GCA_032273925.1 Rhynchotus rufescens
AGAGGGGCCGCGCGCGGGGGCCTCGTCGGGGCGGCCCAGGGAGGGGGCGGGAGGGGGACGGGCCCTTCTGGGGGCGGCCACGGGGCACGAGGCAGCGGCCGCGCTCTGGGACTCGGGAAGCTCTGCCTGGGTGCGAGGGGACCTGGGGGCTCTGGGGGTGGCCAAGCAGCCACCAGGCTGTCGCGGGCAGCTGGGGGGTCTGCAGCAAAGCGGGATCCAACACCCACCCGGAAACAGCCCTGTGCCCTGTGCCCCAAGGCCCCCGTTGCAGCAGGGGGTCTGCAGGGGTCCTGCCGCCCCATCCCACCCAGCAACGCAGCGGCGGCGACGGCAAAGGGAGCGACGTGGGAATGGAGGAGTCCGCAGGCCGATTCCTTTAAAAACTTGTCCTTTATTAGTCAGTTTGGAAGCAGTTTTCCCTCTTGATCCCGTGTCCCATCCCAGTTATATCAAAGTGAGTAACATGAAGGGAGGCGACTCGTTCCCGGTGCCCGCCGCTCCCGGGGCGCCCCACATTGGGACAGGGGAGCAGCGGGCTGGGGAGGCCGCGGCAGACGCACTGAGGAGCCGCCGCGTGGGGCCGGCCCCCCGCACCCCGGGAGCCCGCGGCAGCACCGGCCCCACCGCCGTGGGCGCCCTCCGGGGCTGGCTCCTGCGCCCGGCCTGGGGGAGGCGCCGGCGCGGGGCCCCCCAGCCCCCCGCAGGCCGCCATAGCACCAATGGGGAGTGCTGCTCCCCGCAGTTCAATCCGCGCTTCCTGACGGGGGGACGGGGGACGGGTCCCGGCGCCGCTGCCGGGGGTGCGCGGGCCCCCGGGCCGGCGGTGGCGGTGGAGGGGAGGGGGGCAGGGGGGGATCTCTGCTTTGCCTCGATTTACATTCTATACCATGCAGTAGCACCAAAGTTCATGAGGTGAATGGCAGCCGTGCCCGGCTACTTCCTCTTCCTGCCGCAGTACTTGCCTTGCGCGCAGCCTACGCCGCCTGCGGGACGGCACCGCCTCAGCGCCCCGGTGGCGCCTGCACCCCCCGGCACCGCCTCAGCACCCCTGGCATCACCTTAACCCTGCTGGCATCGCCTTAGCCCCCTGGCACCGCCTCAACCCCTCCAGCACCGCCTCAGCACCCAGAGCATTACCGTAACCCCTCGGCATCGTCTTAAGCCCCTTGGCATTGCCTAAACTCCCTCTCTGCATCACCTTAACCTCCCCAGCACTGCATCAGCATCCCCAGCATCGCCTTAACCTCCCTGGCATCATCTTAACCCCCCTGTCATTGCCTCAGCTTCCACAGCATCGCCTTAACCCCTTTGGCACTGCCTTAACCCCCCAGCATCACCTCAACCTCCCTGGTACCACCTCAGCATCCCTGTTACCACCCAAGCATCCTGGTACCACCTCAGCATCCCTGGCATCACCTTAACCTCCCCCAGCACTGCCTCAGCCCCCTGGCATCGCCTCAGGACCCACTTTGGGGGCAGGAGAAGGGATTTGCCACTTACCTCTAAATCCCAAGGCGCCCAGGGCCCCTCCATAGGTCTTGGGGGGCTTTCCTGCGGGGGGTAGGAGAGAAGCGACCGTGAGCCCTGTGCCCCGACGTGTCCCCCCTCAGCCCTGCCCGGCCGCACAGGCACTCACCGCCAAATCCCAGCTGGCCGGCGACTCCACCTGCAAGCAGAGTGGGAGCCCTCAGCGCCCATGTCCTCGTGGCCGCTGCTGCCACCACCTCCCCAGCAGGAGCATCTCTGCCCTCAACGCCTCCCCCATGCCCTGGGGACCGTCCCCAGGCTGCCACACACACACACACACACTCATGCAGACTGTGCCAGTGTCCCCAGGCACCACGTGGGCATCCCCGTGTGCCAGTGCAAGAGCTGAGCCGGGCCAAGTACCTGGAAATATCGGCGAGACGCCAAAGCCGGGCACTCCAGCCCCTGGGGAGAGAGCAAGAGCGTGCGGAAGCCTGTGAGAGCCCCACGCGCCCCCCTGTGCACCCCAAAGTGGCCATGGGCACCTCAGGGAGGCAGCGAGGCAGCCCTATCCCGGCAAGGGCACCGCTGGGCGCCTGCCTGGCCTGAGGGAGCCCTTGCGTGGGCCTGGCGTGAGAGCAGCGGGGCAGAGCGTGGTGGTGCCGTGGAGCCCCCCGCCCCGTGCCCGCCGCCGCACTCACCTGGCTGCAGCCCCCCAACAGCACCGAAACCTGCAGCAAGGGAGAGCGTGGGTCAGGCACGGGCACTCAGGGACCCGTCCTGCCCCCCGACCCTGCAGGACCCCGCTGATCCTTACCCGCTTTGGGAGGTTTGCCGGCGGCCCCGGGGTACAAGAGTCCTGCGGCAGAGAGGGGCAGCAGGTCAGGACAGCCCATAGGCTGCGCTCGCTGCCCCCCGGGCTACAGCCGGCCCTGGGGGTGTCAGCGCCCACATCGCGGCCAGCGCTGACTCGGCACCGTCCCCTGCCCCCAGCCTGGGCCTCGCCGGAGCGGCAGCCCGGGGTACCCCTTTGGAGGGTCACCCATGCGCAGGGTGCTGGCGAAGCCCCCGCGATGCCCCAGCTCCCTTGGGACGGGCAGAGCCGCCACGATAGCACGGAGCCTCCTGTGCCGTGTCCGGCCAGCGTCACTCACCAGCACCAAGCCCACCAGGTCCAAGGCCACCAACTCCAAGGCCACCAACTCCAAGAGCACCTGCAGCAAGGACCCAGGGTGAGGGGCCGGGGGCCAGGCCCACAGGTTGTCCCCGGGCACAGGGGCTATGGGGGCAGTTTGCAGTGGGCACAACAGCCTCACAGCCTTTGGCATGTGGGGGCAGATCCATCCTGGTGGCATCTGGCCTTGTCCTTGCTGGACGGTGCCTGGGTGGAGGGACCGCATGGGACATCTCTGCTCCAGGTGGGGCCATGGCTGGCACAGCCCCCAGGTACCAGCTTAGGGGGCTCTACCCAGTGCCCCAGCCCCGAACGTGCCCCAGCCTTCCTCGCCCCACGCCCTTGGGGAGCACCTTGCTACCCCGTGCACCCCCGCCACACAGAGACCCCAACGTGGGCGCTCAGCTCCCACCGCATCGTACCTGGGAGGCCACCAACCCCTGGGACACCGACACCAGGAACTCCTGCCGGAGAGGAGACGTGTGAGCCTGCATCCTCGCGCAGCTCAGCGCGGGCACAGAGCACCCAACAGCCCTGGGTGGCCCTCGTCCACGCGGGGCTTGGCGTGCCCATCCTTGGGCCCTGGTGCCCATCCTGGGGACCCCAACACTCGCCATGCAGCAAGGCAAGACTTGGGCCGCTCTGCACACTCAAGCCAACCTTAGGCAGGCTCCTGGGCAGGGATCCTGTGGTCTGAAACCACCAGGTTGTTCATTTAAGCCCAAATCCTTCACCCTTTGCCGGAGCGGCTCACGAGTGGCTAGTGGGCAGGGACCCTGAAGCAGACGGCATCAGGGAACTGGGTGCTGCAGGAGATGCTGGCCAGGAAAAGCCTGAAGGGAAGGGCCAGCACGGCCGTGGACGTCAGAAGGCCTTTCCATGCCTTGGCACAGTGAGAACACGAGTGAGAGCAGCAGCCACAGGCAGAGCAAGGCCCCGGCCCCACGAGCGTGACGGGAGGGCAGGACCCAAGGGGTGAATGGAGGAGAGCGGCAGAGGACCAAGGTGGGCAAGCGCGGAGGTGCCATGGGCGCCTGGGGTTGTGGGCTGGGGAAGAGTGACGGATACGCACCGAATTTGGGAGGCTTAGCACCGGGCTGCACCCCTACTTGGGGGATGCCTGCAAAGCAAAGAAAGGCACCGTGCTTAGGCTTGTCACCCTCACGGTCCCCACGCCGTCCCCAGCAGGGCGAAACGGGGCACCTACCTGCTCCAGGGAGAATGCCGGTACCGGGCACTCCCACACCCGGCACCAAGCCTGGCACAGCACCGACGCCGGGCGTCACTCCTGGCACTCCAGCAGCGCCGGGCACAGCACCTGGCACCCCTCCGACCCCAGCACCTGCAGAGAGAGGCGGCTGAGCACAGCGGTCCTGGGCAGGCTGCGTGGGGCCATGGCCATCACCTGGCCCTGCCCGACGCCGCCCGTGCTGCGGGCACACGGTACGCGCCCCTGGGCATCCACGGGCCCAGCAAACAGCCAGCATGCCCAGAGCGCTCACAGGGCCACCCTCACCACGGGAGGAGGGGGCTGCGCCGGCCACTCACCAAATTTGGCTGCCTTGGCTGCTGCTTTGGCCGCTGCGGATGGAGCGCCGACCCCTGAGCAGAGATAGCGCGACACGGTCAGTGCCCCCATGGTCAGCCCGCCCCGGCACAGCCTGTCGCTCCTGACTCCTCTACATTGCCCGAGAGGTGGATGGAAGATGGACACCACAAACGTCTCCCCCACACCCATCCTGCCCCAGAAGGGCTGTTGCAGCAGCCCAGCTGCCATCGTCACCTGCCCCCTGGTACTTGGCCTTGATGGGCTCCTTGAGGGCATCACGCACTGATGGCAACAAGGAGGAGGGAGGCAGGGGAAGGCAGGGCTGTATTTAGGGATAGGCCAGGACGCGGTGCAGGCAGTCCCCATAGATCAACAGACAGCAAGAGGACCCCATCGTTTTCTTTCTTCAGGAGAAAGGAGCTAACCTGGGATGACACCGACACCAGGGACCAGGCCACCCACGCCAGGAGCCAGGCCACCGACACCGGGAGCCAGGCCACCAACACCGGGAGCCAGGCCACCAACACCAGGAGCGAGGCCACCAACGCCAGGAGCGAGGCCACCAACACCAGGAGCAAGACCACCTGCTCCTGCAGAGAGAGAAGGAAAGATGAGCATGGGGAGACAGCGGGTGGAGGGGGCTGGCTGCAGCTGGGGTGGCATGGCAGGCTGGGATGTGCAGGTGGATGCATGGTGGGGCAGATGGATGCAGGTGCATGAGAAGGTGTGTGCCTGGTAGATCCAGGACCTGCTGTGCCGAGCAGCTCTCTGGAGAGCATCCCATGATGCTGGATGGGCTGGGCGCTCATCTCATGATGCCCAGACTCACTGGGGCGGTGTGCAGCGCCCCGACCAGGGGCAGCCAGCATGCAGGCAGCAGGAGGCACGTGGCAATAGCCCCGGCGAGGCCCCAGGGTCCCATCTTACCATACTTGGCTGCTTTGGCGGCTGCTTTGGCAGCAGCGGCTGCTGCGGCTGGGCCTCCGACTCCTGAGGAGAGGGGGAGAGTGCGGCAGGGGCGGCCCGTGGGGCCCATTCCAGCACCCTGCGGGGAGCTGCCCGTCCCCACGCTGTGCCCGGGCCCGCACAACCCTGAGCCGCCGCTTTACCTCCTATGCCTCCTATTGCTCCGGGGGCCAGGCCGCCGACTCCACCGGGCAGCAGGCCTCCGACGCCGGCGGGCACGCCGACTCCGGGCAGGCGCCCTGCTCCTGCCGAGGGTCCGCAGTGAGCGCCAGGCTGCCGTGCCAGCCCGCACACCGCCCGCGCAGCGCGGGGCTCCGCAACTCACCAAACGCTGCGGCCTTCGCTGCCGCCTTGGCAGCTGCGGCATCTCCTGGAGCACCTACTGCTCGGGCAGCAGAAGGGCAGGGTCAGGAGGATGAGCGAGGGCCAGCAGGAAGCCGGCAGCTCCTGCCCGCCCACGGACTCACCTCCCGGGACACCAGCGACGCCGGGCACCACGCCGGGAACCCCGGCCACGCCGGGCACACCGGGTACGCCAGGAACACCGGCAACACCGGGCACACCGGCAACACCGGGCACACCGGGAACACCAGGAACACCGGCAACACCAGGCACGCCGGCAACACCGGGCACGCCGGGAACTGCACCAGGAACACCAGCACCAGCTCCTGCAGGGAATGAGGGGTGAGTGAGGCTGGGTCTTGTGGCAGCACCCACTGAAACACAGGACCCAAGGGCAGATCTGCTCTTGTCGTAGTGCCAGGATGGGAGGGTGCTCCACCACCTTGGCCTTGGCCAAGGGAGATGCGCAGCCCAGCAGGGCAGAGGCACTGGCCCTGTGTCTCCCAAGGAGACCCAGCAAGGATGTTCAGTCCACAGGAGTTTTATGAGGATAGGCCAAGACCCAGGGCGAAGCGTGACTGCAGCCCGGCTGGGCAGACAACAGGACCAAGCGACATCCCACCAGGCCAGCAAATCGTGCGATAGGGAAGTGGGGCAGCAGTGCTGCGTGGTCCGGCTCGTGGTGAGGCCAAGGCTCGGAGGAGAAGGGATGGATTGCACCAGGTAACTGTCGAGAAGAGCTGGCTGCTTGGATGCTAGCCAGTCTGGGGAGCTGCTGAGGGCAGCTACAGCCCTCATCTTCTGGACCTCATTTACACAACAGAGGGAAGTTGGTAGCATCTTGTGCAGGAGCCTAGAGCCAGAGAAGCTTTCTGCATGGGTCCTTGCCCTGCCACGTCCCTGGCACTGCCAAATGGACTAGGGTCAGAGCACACACTAGCTATATTTTCCCAAGTTTCTCCCTAAATTCCAGCATTCTCCATGCCACCATTGAGTTTTCTCACATGATACAAGGGAGAAAGGAATGAAATGGAGAGGAAGGGTTGAGCTCTCAGAGGAGCGCTGTCACCAGGACAGATGCTTCACAGAGGGTGCTCAGGCCTTCGCAACACCTACTGGGACGAGGCAGAAGGACCTCCTGGGACCTGGCCACTGCATCTGGCCCCACCATGCAGCCTCTTTGACTAACTCTTCATGAAACCCATGGGGCCTGCAGCTCCAGATGGAGCCTAGGGTCACTTTTGCATCCTCTTTCTGTCCAACCTTTCATTTTCCCTGCTGCTTAGCAATCTTCCTTCTCCTGCTCTGAGCTCCTCCTCCCTGGAGGTGTTTGCGGAAGGGTTGTGCTTGTTAGAGGCCTGGGTTTTGCCAGGCCAAGTCAGATGGATTTGCCAGAGCCTCTGTCTAACAAGATTTCCCTTCCTCATCTCCTTCAGGTCCCAGGCTTTCCGAGGCTCTTGTTGGAGCTCCCTTTTGTAACCAGGAGCAACCAGAATTGAATGCAGGATTTCTGTCATCAAATTCCCATTACTAGAATTTCTAGATAACTGCAAAATTGGAAGAGTTATTTAGAAATTATATCAAAAGATGTGGTCAGTTCTGGCCTGCACAGGGGGTTGGCACATGACTTAGTCTAGTTTTGGTTGAACACCTAGGGGAAAGAAACAGATCCCACCAGAAAACAAATTTTGGAAAGTGGTGCCCCTGGAAGGGGCTTGGGGAGTCAGCCTGGAACCAGCTGGGACAGAGACTCCCCGGGCAGAGATGCCTGGGAGGACTAATGGGATCTCAGCCCATCTATGCAATGAGACAGAGCCCAGGTGCCCCAGACATGGGGCCAGGGTTGATGCTGATGATGAAAAAAAAGGAAAAAGAAAAGGTCAGGATTCAGTCAAGACCAAAGAGGCAAGTGCAGTCTCATGCCTTTGTTTCTGCAAAGCACCCGCAGTGCCACAGCCTGCAGAAATCCCAGGAAGACAGTCAGCCCACCTTGGGGTAAAGGCAGGACGAGATGGAGCAGCTAAAGCTGGACTGGGCACATTGACTCCCTAAATGCTTCCTCACCTTGAGCCATTGGGAGAGATCTCCAAGGGAGACCCGCCTGCCTGGGAGCGGTCTCACCCTCGCGTTGGAGGAGAGGTGGGAGATGCAGCAATGCCCCAAGGAGAGCTCCTTGGGATGACCCAGGCTCACAGTGGGATATGGGGGGAACAGGGGCTGTTCCCACTTACCAAACTTAGCTGCCTTTGCCGCTGCTGCTGCTCCTGCCGGCGTCCCGACTCCTGGGAACAACAGAGAGAGGGACCTTAGAAACCTGCTTCATGCTGCCCGCTGAGACACAAAGCGTGAGCAAAGCTCTGGGGGAGAGTCACCTGCCACCCCGGGGACACCTGCGACGCCGGGCACCAAGCCGGGGACGGCGCCCACGCCGGGCACTAGTCCTGGGACGCCGCCAACGCCGGGCAGGACCCCTGCACCTGGAGGGAAGCAGAGCAGTGAGTCCCCACACGCCTTCCAGACCCCGAAACACAGCGACACGTGGTGCCAGCCAACGGCCCCGGGCACAGTGCAGCCCCGAGCAAGGTCTTGGCCAGCCCGACGCCAGTGTGGAGGAAGCAAGGAGAGCCCCCCCAGCTGCTGCACCACGAAACCCTCCAGGAGCAGCGGGCAGGTGGGCGCAGCCCCGTCCGGCAGCTCTGCCATGCAGGGGGTAGACGGAGCTCCTGCACATGGAGTTGCCCCTCTGCCAACGTGAGCTCCAGGCCACACGGCCTCAAGGAGACACGCCAGGTTTGTACCTCTCCAACCTTGCTGCTCCATCTCCAGCACAGGCACCGCCAGCTTCCCGGGGTGTTGCTGGGGCAAAGCTGCCCCCGGGTGAAGCTGGTGCAGCCAAGGGCCTTCCACAGCCCCCCTCAAACCTGCTGCTTTGCTAAGGCCCCCGGTGTCTGCACGAGCCTCCCCCAGGAAGCCAGCACAGGGTGGGCTGTGAGTCCTACCTCCTCTGCAGTGCCCGGCCAGAGCCAGGCGCTGCCCCGAGGCTCAGCCCTTCCAGGGGCGACGTTCCCGCTCACGGGCTCCTGAGCTGGGCTCTGCCCTGGCTGGGAGCCCCAGCGGCTTCCACGCCACCGTGCACAGAGAGCCCCGGGAAGGCCCTTCAGGAAACACCAGCAGCACCGTCCACCCCTCGCATGCAACCAGGCAGGGCATTCCCAGCTCCCTCCGCACAAGCCCGTGGCCTGGAGCCTACGCAGGCGCCTGGGGAGCTGCTGGCAGCTGGAGGGACCTGCTGCCCCGCAAGGCTGTGCTTGCAAATCCCAGCTGCTCCCAGCACTGACGCATTTCCTCTGGACGCTCCAATGAGCAACTCTTGGCTACTCCCTTCTCTCCTGCGAAATAGGCTTCCCCTGCCAGCAAGAGGAGCAGCAAACATGAGAGCCGCATAACCAGCCACATCCCTCTGCTAACGAACAGCAGCTCATTAGAGACACCATCTCCACAGAGAGGCAGAGCGAAACCACAGCCGCTGGCAGGGCCTCCGGTCACGCAGCACCGGCACTTGCCACGTCTGTTACAGCAGAGCAGTGCGTGGCAGAGGTTTATGGCCCTGTGTCAGGACCACTGCCATGCCCACTGCCCGCATGTCCCGTCACCATGTGCGGCGTCTCGGGGCGGATGCCTCTGGTCACCAGGAAGGAGATGCTTTCCCAGCACAGACAGTCAGGCCTCTGCTGCCTCCTGCCCCAGACTGAGCTGCTGAAAGCTCCCCTTGCAAGTGACAAAGCTCCTCTCCAAGCCCTGCAGGTGCAGCCTTGCTGCCCGTACACATGCAAGAGCCCCCGGCTCAACAGACTGCGCTGAGCTTGCCCCAAGCAGTGGCTGTGCAGGGCCCGGGGCTGGCAGAGCACCTAGGCGGCCGCACCGGTGGGCAGCGGGTGAGCTGAGGGCACGGCAAAGCCGCGCGTCAGGGCAAGCGGTGCTGCCTGCGGCGCACGCGTGCTGCTCTGCTGTGTTGCGAGGCAGGAAGCACAGCAGAGAGCAAGCGTGACCCTGCCGGGCCTGGCCGAGACACCAGCCATGCAGGCAACTCACCGTAAGCTCCTGCTTTCGCTGCTGCCTTCGCTGCTGCAGCTGCCGCTGCTGGCCCTCCAACTGCCGGGGTACCAGGGGAGACAGTCAGCGGCGGGAGACGAGAGGGGCGGGAACCGCCGAGTGCCAGGGCTATCGACTCACCTCCAACGCCCGGGATGCCTCCAACGCCCGGGATGCCTCCAACGCCGGGCACCAAGCCGCCGACCCCTGGGATGCCGCCAGCCCCGGGCAGGACACCGGCTCCTGTTGCAAGGGAAAGGGGGGTCGTCAGCTGCTGGCAGCTGCAGGGTGTCTGGGGGCCAGGTCCAGCGGGGAGCTTCGTGCACGGCTGCTGGGGCCCCTCAGCGCCCTACAGGTGCCCACGGTGCAGGACTCACCATATTTAGCTGCCGCTTTCGCTGCTGCCGCCTGTGCTCCAACTCCTGCAATGGCACGTGAGGAGAGGTTGAGGTCTCAGGACCCGTGAGGAGAGGTTGAGGCCTCAGGACCATTCATCCTCAGCCCACCGCTGTCCCACAATCCCACAGGCACTTCAGGGTCCGTCTCCTCCTACCAGTGGTGATGCTGGTAGGTGGCCTCCTTTCTTCTCCAGGAGGTGGCATACACACCTGTCCTGGTTGTCCCCAAACCCTTGCTGGTCACCTATGATGCCAATTCCCACCACCAGCCATCCAGGAGGCCCCAAGTGTCCTGTCTGAAGGCTGGGGAAACCAATTAGGTGGCTGTTCCCGCCAGGATGGAGACCCTCAAGGAAGGGTCTGTGCCACCTCCCACCCTGGAGCTACTTGGGAAGGGAGCACAGAGGCCACATACCTGTCCCGGTGGGGAATCCTGCCTTTCCTGCTGCGCCGAGTCCCACTCCTACCCCGCCAGGCCCAAGCCCTGCAAGCACAAAGAGAAGCGAAGCAAGGTCAGGCCCTGGGCCGAGGCAGACAGAGCAGCTTCCCTGGCCCCAAGGATTTGCCCCCCCACATCTGGGATGTGGTGGAGATGCCTGAGCCAGCTCCCCTGGCTAGAGCAGGGAATCAGCTCTCCGGAGATGCCAGTTCAAATATCCCTGAGTGGAGCTGGCAGGAGCTCGGGACATGGCCTCGGAGCCAGACATGGGCTCATTACACGAGCTGCCTCCGCACACCGAGAGCTGACTGATGCTGGTGCCGCTGCATGTCTGCACACTAATGCTTTATGGCCCTGACGTGCGGAGGTGCCAGCAGAGATGGGCTGCTTCCAGCTGGGAGGCGTTCGTGGGCATCAGACATTCCCTTTCCCTGCCTTTCTGCCTCCGAGGAGGGCAAGGAAGGGGAAGGCACAACCTCGGCCAGTTCCTTGCCCCGTGGCAAGTGCCTGCGTGTGGCTGAGGGTGGCCTCGGCCTCGCTGCTTTGGACACCCTTGTCGCAGGAGGAGGGCGCTCGGAGGGCAGCATCACCTTGGCCCGCACTGGGCTGCAGACCAGGGCCTCGAGGAGCCACCCGTGGTGGTGCCCGTGGGGCAGCCCGACCTCCGTGGCAGCCAGCGGGGTAATGAGGAGCTACAACCGTGGAGCAAGGGCTAAGAGCACTCACCATAGGGCAGCTTACCAGTGCTGTAGGGCAATCCATAGCCACCTGGAGAGGAGAAAAGGCGGCCAGTTAGCACATGCTGTGCCAGGCACGGCTGCCGGTACTCGTGCCCCCTCTGCCCCGCGGTGTAGCACCTCTTTGCCAACTGGCTGGGCAACGTGAGCCCCTCAGCCTGGGTGCTCTTTCCAAAGCCACCCGTCTGGCTGCAGAATCGCTTGGGACAACTGATCCTGCGATGGAGCCAAAATCCAGGATTCCTCCACCAGCAGGAGCCTCCCCTCTCCATCGCCAAGGATTCATTCTGGAAGCAGCGGTCCCCATCCGTGGTGAGGAGCCCTCCCTTCCCGCCCCGCTGCCGTGCCCAAAGCCAGCTCCCAAGCAAGAGCACGTGTTTCCAGGAGCCTCCTGCCACCCCGCTGCGGCAGGAGGCCCCCCAAGAGCCCTGCGGCCAGAGCTGTCCCCAGCTGGCTCCACGCAGGCCAGCTCCAAATGAAAGGCTTTAATTGGAATCAGGGCTCGGGAGCCTCCCGCTGAAACGTGACCTCATTAAGAGGTCGGCGAGAAGGGATGGAGCGGGATTAGGAGAGGGAACATCATGGCTGGGGAGCAGAGGAAATTTGCTGGCCGTGCAAGTGCCTCCTCGCAAACGGCGGGGATCCCATCGCATGGGACAGCACGGGGATACCCTTGACTTAGCGGGGACTGCTCCCCAGGAGCCCGAGACTCTCTGCCTCCTGGCTCCCATCGGCTCCGGGTGCTCCCAGAGAGCTCATGGCCTGAGGACGGACCTCACTGGGTGTCGACCATGGGCGTGCGGAGCTGCAGGTGGAGAAAGGGAGGCGCCGGGATGTCTCCTGACACCATGGACTGGAACGGGCACGGGAGTGTCTCTCTCCATGAACCAAGCCCTCTCCAGCCACACAGGGCCATGGGAAGGGGTGGCGGGGCTGGGATTGCCTGGAGCCAGGATGCTATTGCTCATGAAATGAGTGTTTTTTCGAATCAGGGGTGCTCTCCCCTCCTACGAGCTAACATGTGTGGACCAGATTTCTCCCTGCCCTGCCAGGCTTTCCCAATAGGTCCCACACAAGCGCAAGTTCTCTGGAAAGCCGAGGCTTTTCCGACAGCGTCAGCCACGAGGCAGCTGCCAGCAGGAGCAGACTCCACAGAGCCATGCACGAAGCCCCACTCCCGACGGGCACCCCTCGTGCCAAGCGCTTGGCAGCCCCCCGGAGCCACCAGCTGGGAAGAAGGGGCCTCATCCACCACCATGCCAGCAGCATTGCGTGCGCACGCAGCCCACGCGGCGCCTCTTCTCACCAGGCCTGAGCCCAGCTCTCCATCGTCCCGCAGCCACGTGCGAGGGCACGAGAGCTGCGCAGGAGAGCACTGCCCTGGCACCAAGGGCTGGCACCACCGAGGGCGCTAAGGGCTGGCAGCTCTGCTATCTGGTAAGGAGAGGGCTTTTCCCACACGGACCCCTGCGGCTGGGCACTGGGAAGCAGGTCCCTTCCGCAGGGTACTGGGTGGAAGCAGGACTGGAGCCACGCGTTCAGGAAACAGGCAGTGTCAGCCCACGGGGCCTGGGATCCTGGACAGCGACGTGGCCCTGGGAGGGATGGAGGGAGGGAAGGAAGCCGCTGCCCGGCTCCTTAGTGAGGGCAGTGCAGAACGGGAGCTGGCTGGGACATCTGGAGCAAGCTGTCAAAAAAAGGAGACTTTCCACTAAAAATTGCTATTTTCAGTGATGTCCCCTTGGCTCCTTCGTTCTGGACCCGTGCTCACCAACTGCTGCCGCTCCCATGCAGCACTAGAGTATGCAGAAGACAGGGATGTAACACATCTTTTGGCAGCCCCTGGTGTGTCTCCAAGCACTGGCACCTGCCGTCCCAGGAACACATCGTCACGTTCACTCTGCTCCAGCCAAGGGCCAGGACAGGCAGCCTAGAATGTTCCCACCGGCCAGCCCCAGGGCTCAGGAGGGACAAAACAGGATCCCTCGGCTCCTCGGGAGCGACCCGAGTGCCAAAGAGTGCTCAAGAGCTGAAACCACAGCCAGCGACGCTGCTTCTGCGGGGAGAGGAGCAGCGCCTTGGCCGAGCCGAGCGGGATGCTCCGAGCACGGCCTCAGGGATGGGCTTCCCGTGCCAGGCGAGGGAGGGGGGACAGCTCCCGCCCGCGGAGCGCCGCGCGCAGCCGCTTGGCTACCTGCGGGGCCGTCTTCCCTGATTTATTAGTGGCAGCTCCCCAGTAAGTGGGTCAGCGGCGGCGGCGCCCCATCCGGGCTGCGGGCCACTGGTGGGGCCGCCGCGGGACGGCGCCAGGTGCGGCGCGAGCACCAGGCACCCCATGAAAGGCAGTCTGGGGCAGCGGCTCCGCCGGAGCGGCCGCGCTGCGGCTGCGAGGCCAGACGCTATCCGATCTCTGCAGGGCTGCGCAGGAAGAGAGCGGCCCTAATGAGTGTAATTCTGCCTCTGCGGGAGGAAGTCGGTGCCGTTCAAGTATTTCTGCCTCTCGCGGCCATGGGCCTCAGCAGGGGAAGCCGGAGGAGCTGCTGCGCTTGGTGCTCCTGGCTGGGTGGGTTCTGGTCTCTGCAAGGGGCTCCGCTACCTGGCAGTGGGGTCCCCGTGGTGGAGGCTTCTCTGATAGCCTGAATTTTGTTCAGCGAGGCAGGGAAAGGACCACAGACCTACTGTGGTCCAGCAACCCAGCCTGGCTCTGGCTTCCCTCCTGCTGCCCGGCATGTCTTGGGTGTGCACCAGCAGCACAGTGCGAAGCAACCTGTCACTGTTGTCCCTCCTGCTGCTTTGGGGTGCAGCAGCCCCAGGAGGGGTGACCCGCATGCCTGTGCCGCTGCTGGTGCCGCTGCTGTGTGGCACCGCCTGTCCTGCTGCGCTTCCGACGTGGGCGCTGCAGGCTGGGGATGGGGCTGAGCCTACAGGGCAGGCCTAGCATTGCCCAGGGCGGGGAGACGGGGGTCCCTGCAGGTGGTCGTTAATAGGGGGTCCCTATTAAGCCTCCCCAGGGAAGGGCCTGAGCCTCACGTGCAGTGGGAAGGGTGACCTGCCTTGTGCTCAATTGCCTGGGGTTGGGGCCTTGGCAAGAGCTCCCTGAGAGGGCACATGCTTCCAGGACCAAATGGTCCCCTGAAGACAGTGCCCAACACAACCCCTGTCCGAGCCTCAGGAGCTGCCAAGAGCAAGGTCCCTCAAAGGGCTGTTCCTAACATCTGGAGGACGCTCTGGGAATAGCCTTGGTGGCCTGGCCCAAAGCAAGTCCCCAGCACTTGCCTATTATCTCCTTGCAAGTCCTGGCCTCTGGAGGACGGTGCCTCCTCCTCCTCATGGGCTTAGACAAGCGCTGCAGCAGCGTCCTGGCAGTCCCCTGAGGGCTGCAGGACGAAGGGCTGCAGCTGGGCCTCGCTGCCACCAGGACCTCCTTACCTCCTGCTGCCCCCAGGCCGGAGCTGGCACTGCCAGGCCCTGCGGACCCAAGGACACCCTGGGGACAGTCAGAATAAATCCATGTCTGTCTCCTGGCCCTGTCATGAGAAGGGGCCCTCACCTGCACCCCTGTTGGCTGTGGCAGCTTACCTGGGAGCTTAGGAGCTTTGATGGGATACCCCAGAGGGACACCGGGCTGCTGGCCTCCAAAGCCTCCCAGTCCTGTAAAGCCAACAGCAGACTCTCACCTGGAGCCGCGCGCCCAGGCTGCCACCCAGTCCGTGTGAGAAGGGAGTGTCCAGGGGCACCCGGTTCCCCAGCCACAGCAGAGCAGAGCAGGTGGCTTGGGAAGCTCTGAGGCACCTTCTGGTGTGTGGAGACCATGGCCATGATGAGCAGGTTTGGGAAAGAAGAGAAGAGCGAGCAAGACAGAGAAGGGCACTCACCAGGGATTCCTGCAAAGGCTCCTCCCACACCTAGGAGGAAACACAAATTCATGAGTCTCTAGGTTCATCCATGGAAGTTGAAATTCATCTCTTGCTGGGCTATGTGCCCTCAGCAGGTGGTCTTGCCCCAAATACCCTGCCACCCTCCTCAGAGCTGCAGCCCCATCTGAAAAACCCTCCCCAGCAGGAGCCCAGGGCTGGACCCAGTGCCCCTGGGGTCACCAGAGGACCTGCCCTAGATGCTGCCATGCCTGGAGGAGGAGGAACATACCTGGGCCTTTTGGCTTGACTCCAGCACCAGTGGGTACTCCGGGCAGCACCCCTACGCCGGGGAAGCGGACACCTAGGGCACAGAGCAGAGAGGCTGGTGAGCACGGCGGACCCTCATGGCTTTGCCTTCTGAGCTGGTAGCCAAGACACGGAAAGGCCCCTGCACCCTCCCCAGTGCAAGGGAGAGAGCTCCCCATGACCTTGCTTCTGCCCTGGCCCAACTTATGCTGTGCACACTGCCCTCGGTGCCGCCAGCTTCCCAGCCTTCCCCCCTGCTCCCTCTGCTCCTCTGGCCATCGCTACCCACTGCCTCCGAGTCCTTCGCACCCTTCCCTGGCGCAGGGTTCATCTGGTGTCACACTGCTGCCAGGTGCAGCCGGTGTGATGGTGCCTCCTCATGCCCGCTGGAACAGCTGCCGTGCCCCTGCCTGCCAGGCTGGGGAGTGTTTGCCCTCAGTTCTGGGAATGGCTGTTGGCTGCAGTGACTCTGAGTGCCCCTTGGGTACGCGGAGCCCACGAGTGGATCACCCTCCTTAAATATCACGAGCTCCATGGTATATTCAAGCCAAGGCAATTTCTTCTGCCCTGGATGACATGGTGCAGGGGCTTCATGCAACCTGGGGCTCCCTTCTGAGCTGCTGCCCTCCCGTGCCCCAGACTGCAGTGCCCACTGTGTCCCAAATCCGGCCAACACACCCTTCCGACCACCCTTCTCGTTCATGGCCTCCTCTTAGGAATAACCCTAACCCCCTAACCCTAAACCCCTAACCCTACCCCCTCTCAGTCCCTCCGCTCTCACAGGGGCATGTTCTGGCCACTGCTGTATGTTCTGCCCTTAGGCCTGTCCAATTTGCTTCACCAAGGTGCTGTTGCTCCCAGGCTGGAGGTGAAGTTCGGCCCGTTCAGACACTGACCCTCTGGCAGAGCCTCACATTGGCCTGGCCTGACGGTGATTTTTTTTCCTATCCTTTTACCAATGTCTTTCATTATAACTTTTTCAGACATGGAAAGGCATTCCTGACGAGCAGCACGCTTCTCATTCTGACAATGTCGAAACATCTTGTTTTCACAAGTTTTCCTCCCCAAATTGCTTTGCAGTGAGGAATTCCTGTCCCCCGCCACCTCCCCCCCTTCTTCCCACATGGCCTTTGGCTGAGCAAGTCATTCCTAGCAAGGTCCATGCCAAGTGCTCTTAAGTGTCCGGCACTAACGCCTCTCGCTCCCACGGAGCTTGGCATGAGATGCTTGGAGACGCCAGCTCCTGCCTTTGGCATCACAGAGGTACTGCTGAAGCCTCCACAGGCTGGTTTGCAGGAGGGCTGCAGCTGGAGGGGCAGTGACCTGCCAGGCATCAGGCCAGGGAGCTTTGAAGAGGATGCTCCACACAGCCCAACCTCGCTAAGTCACCGGTCCCGTCGTGGGACTGTGCAGAGCCCCGTGTGCAGCAGGGACCTGTCTGCACCAGGGTGGCAGGAAGGGGCTCTGCTGGCCCTGCGATAGCAGGTCATAGGGCCCTCACCATCCAGAGCCCCATAGGAAGATGGGGCCGTGGTGCGGAACGCAAGCTCACCTGCTCCGGGGAGCACGCCACCCGGGAACGCTCCGGGAATCCCAGCACCTGCCAAGCAAGAGCAAAACAGCGGTGAGCTCCCGGCCAGAGCCCTTCCCAGAGCTTGGCCCGCTGCTGGCCATGACCTACCTGGTACCTTGGGGGGCTTCCCTGCTGCACCAGCCCCGGGCTGCACCCCACCCGGGGGCACCACTGCACCTGCAGGGTGGCAGAGAGCCTATGAGTGCCGACCCACAGCAGACGCACACGCTCCTGATCCTCTGCCCTAGGCAGGGCTATGCCCAGGGACCCAAGCAAGCTTGGGTTTGGGGTATACTCTACCTGTGGAGACCCCGAGGCCACCAGGACCACTGACTCCACCCAAGCCACCAATGCCACCGACACCGCCAAGTCCAGCACCTGAGGCATTGGGAAGAGGAGACTGCAGAGTCAGATGTCCACCCTTGGTCTATGGGTGGCCACATGTGTTGAAGGAAACAAGGACTTTACGTCAGTGCTCTGAGGTGAAGGGGACATCCCAAGCCAGCAGAGGGGAAAGGTCTCACCCTTGGGCAAAGCCTGGGCATGGCAGCCTGCTTCCCAGGGCAGGGCACTGAACATTTGCTCCATGCTTTCTCCTGCCTCATGGTTCAGGCTTGGTCAATGCTCTTTTTTTTTGGCATGGTTTCCACAAGAAAATTTGCCATGGTTCCTCTGCCTCTCTTCTGCCACATCCCTGGCAGGGATATCACAGAGCACAACACCCACATCTGCTGTCCCTGTGGCCTCCAGAGGAAAGAGCAGGCTCATCCTGAGAAGCCAAGGCTCAGACAAGCTACCTGCAGCCTCAGGGCTGACAGAACGTGCTATTGCCTTGCCCAAACCCTACGGCTTAACTAGGTAGTACAAGCGGTGTGTGGTGCTGGTACTACTCCCGAACCCAACTACCTGGCCCTTGTAGCATCTCCAAGGGTGCCATGTGCACTCACCAGCTTTTGCAGCAGCTTTAAGGGCAGCTGCAGATGCAGCACCAGGGAAGGCACCACCAGGGAAGACGCCTCCCGGGAAGAGGCCTGCAGCACCTGCAGCGGAGAAGGAGAACCAGTGTCAAACCCCTGAAGGCCAAGAGCGGCTGGAGGCCAGGGTCGGCGCCTCCCAGGGGCAGGTCTCCCAGCATGGGATGACCTCTGGGCTGCTCTGGGCACTGCAAAGAGGGGAAAGTGCTTGGGAAGGGCAGTACCCCATCGTCCACACAGGAGGATGATGAGACAGGGGTGCCGTGGTGGGCCTGGGAGCAGTGGGAATGCCAGGGCTGAGATTAGTCTGTGCAAGGTTGTGGTTAGGAGTGGCCTGCAGCAGGCTGTGAGCTGGGGCCCTGGCTTTGCGGGTGCCGCCTGGGCTGGTGCAGGTGACTTCTCTCCCTGCTGACTGGGGCCATGCTGGGCCCACCTGCCCTGCAGGTGCCTGTCCTGATCTGTCCTTGCGCCTTGGCTGCCTACGCTGCCGCGCTTGCCGGGCTCCCTGCAGCTCTGGGCACACTGGCCGGGCCGCCTGCGGGCATCGTCCCTCTGCTAGAGACCTTGTGGAGACCGTGGGTGCTGCCACCTCCTCTCCTAGGCTGCTTGGAACAGCAGGGCCCAGCCTCCCTGCGGGATGCCCAGGGTTAGAGGCACTGGGGTGGCGATGTTGGGGACCATAGGTGGCCACCCATCCCTCAGGGGTGGGAAGGTGCTGAGTATAGGCACTCGGTGAGCACCGGAGGGGACACACGCTGTCCCCGGGAGGTCTCTGGGGACGGGACGTTGCACCTGCGGCGCGGGGGACGGTGCCCAGCGCGCTGTGCTCACCTGGCTGCAGGCCAAGCCCGCCGACTCCCCCGAGGCCTCCAACCCCTGGAAAGAGAAGGGGGTGAAAGGGGAGGGGGCTGGGGCTGAGCGGGGAGCCCCAGGACAGGCCCGCTGTGCTCGCCCGGGCTGGTCCCGTGCAATCAGGGCCGCCGTCTCCAGCTGGCGTGGCGGCCTGCGGGCTTTCCCTGGAAGCCACTCGGGAAGGCTGCTGGCCTCCTCCTGCTCCATGCACAGGGCAGGGCCGGCTCGCAGGGCTTCCAGGAGCCCCTGCCAGGCGCTGGGATGCACGCGGAGAAGCCAACGAAGGGCTGTCCCACCAGGCTTGGCGGAGCAGAACCGCCCGGCACTGTGGCCACCACCACGTCCCGGATGGTGGCACTGCTGGAGGGTGTCCGGGGACACACAGAGCAACCAGAGGCAAAACCTGCCGGTCCCATGGCCAGGGGACAGGCACAGGGGACACAAATGGGACTGGGGACCTGCAAAGGTCCCTGCATGGCAGTGCCCTGCGCCCCTGCCCTGCTCCCCGCTGCCGTCCCGCTGCACTCTCCCTCGCCTGCCCCCCACCCTGCAGGGCCAGGAGGGGATGGAGCCGAAATGTTTATGGCTGAGGAATGAGTCCCTGCGGCTCCAGCCAACGCCGCTTTCCAACATCTGGGCCTAATCACCACTCGCTCCCTCCAGGCGCAAATTCCACTGCCTTTGGCTCATGGCGCGGACACCGCTCCGGCTGGGGCTTCGCGGCTGCACGGCGTTTGGTTTTAATTACGCAGAAATAAAGGGCCTTGTTTTTCTTTCCATACACTGAAATCTGAGCAAACGGAGGCTCAGGCCCCCGCCTGGGGCTGGCCCTGCCGCGCAGACGGGCCGGCTTTGGCCGAGCGAGCCTCGCTGCGAGCGCCCGGCGCGGCCGCGGGCAGCGACCTGCACTGGCACCCGGCACCTGGCCCACGTCTCCACCTGGGCCTCCCTGCACACGGGGCTGGGGCTCCTGCATCTGCACCCGAGGTGCAGGGAACTTTGCAGAAGGTGCCTATCCGTGAATCCAGCCCAGCAGAGGGGATGCCAGCATCCCATGGGCACTGGCTCCGGCCAGGGCCGGGCTGAGCGCAGGGCTCATGTTCCTGGACTTTATGTCTTTGCTGAGCCGAGGAGCCTTGGGGCAGGGCTGCAGGCTGCAAGGATCCGCAGGTGGCTCCGTGATGTCCCACAGCCTTGGGGAACACGGGAGGCTGGGGGTCTGGGCTGGCCTGGAAGGAGGCATCGTCCCGCCCAAGCAGCAGGCGATGGAAGCAGGTCCCTCAGCGCTCGCAGGAGCTTTGCGCGGGTTAGTGTGTGGGGCAGGGGTGGAAAGCAGCAGGCTGGCGGCTGTCCTAGCCAAGAGCGTGGCATGGGAAGGGTAGCCCTCGGCCTTGGCCGCTCAGGAGAAAGGAAGGACAGCAGGTGCTGGGAGACAATCCATCCCCTGCCGCTTCCTCTGGGCGCTGGCCCCTGCCCCAGCTGGCTGGGGCCAGCACGAGAAACAAGGCAGCCCTCCTTACCTGCTTTGAGAGGCTTCCCCGCAGCCCCGAGCCCTGCGGGAGAGCAGGAGAGAGCAGTCAGCGCCGTCCCTGCCCACCGCGCGGCTCCTTCCCCCGGGACCCCTCGCCTGGCCCCCTTGCAGGAGCAAAGGTTCCTCCCAGCGGAGGGTCAGCCCCCCACCCTGGAGCCCCCCGCGGTGCAGCCCGTGCAGAGGGCGCCTCTCCATCCCTCCTGCAGCAGCGCGAGCAAAGGGACCCGGTACTCACCTGCTCCCAAGCCTCCAACCCCAGCACCTGCAAACAAGGGCACAGCTTTAGCTCGAGCTCCTGCAAGCTGCCTCCAGCCCCCCTGCCCTGCCAGGCTCCCAGTGGTTGATGCCACACGATCAGAGATGGATCAGTGGGGTACAAGGGGCATGACAGGCACAGGGTGTCCCCTGAGGGTCCCCAAGCAGCTGACTGGAGCATTCGGGCGAGACTGTGACCTCCAAGCACAAGCCCCAAGTCTTAGCCCCGCCATGGCAGGTCCTAGCAGTGGGTAGGTGACAGCCTGGGGCTGGTGGCTCCCAGCACACACCTGGCACAGCTGCACAGCACCTTGTGCCATGGGGTTGGGTCTGGGCCCGAGCTGCTTGACCAGGCACCCTCAGCTACTCCCAGCATCATTAACAGGCCCCCTGAGGCTGTCCTTCCATCACACTCAGACGTGTCCTGGCTACCATCCCCATAAGCACTTGCCCTGGGGATGCTGTCTCATCCTTACAAAGAGGGAGATGCCTCCCCACTGCATTGCCTGCTCCCTACCTTGGTGCCCCCTTACCTGGGAAAAAGCCTCCTCCTGGGACCCCCCCTCCAGGGATAGCACCAGGGACCCCTGCAAGAGAAGAATCAGTCACTGAAAGCCTCACAAGGACCCAGGCCTCTAGTAGGCCTAGGCTGGTGGCCCTTCCCAGGGACCTGCTCTTTACAGAGGGCATGCAACACACAGCTCCAGGGTGAGGGATCATAGACTGCTCCCTGTCTTCCCTGGCTCCTCATCTTCCCTAGTGATCATGAGGAAAAGAGCTGCCCCAGCTGGGAGCCGGGGCAAAGAGCTTGGTGGAGGGGTCAGCAAGACACAGTCCCTAAGGGTGTGAGGGAGACTGGGCCTGGCACCGAGCACATCTGGCTGGTATCCTCCTCTGCCCCCATCGGCAGTCCCATATCACAAATAGAGCCATCGTCCACCATCTGTTAGCTTCATATAACTCTGGCGGGGATGGGTTGGGGTCCTACATTGCTCAAATACAGGGGTCATCTCAGTTAATCCCCACAGCCCATGTGGGTCCCACTCAAGCTTCAGGAGATGGCTTGGGGACCCAACAAACACATCTCCTGCTGGGCCTGCCTCCTTCTATTCATCCGTGCAATGCCAAGACAGTGCCAAGTTGCTCGTGCTCAGAGCTCCTGCTCAGACACCATGGGGATGCTTTGGGAGCAGTGGTCTTGATCCTGCCTGTCTCCTGCAGGCAGTGACCTGGATGGTCCAGCCTGTGCCAACAGTGAGGCTGACAGAGAGCTACCATGGAATGGGGGCACTCTCAGGTCCTCGGTAGGTTGGGAGTGCTGTGGGACAGCGGGGCTTTGGCACTGTGGGTCTCGCGGTGGAGGCTGCAGTGCGGTGGGGTTTTCGTGGAGTCTGCTGCACTGTGAGGCTATCAGTGGGGCTGGCAGAGGCACTGCAAGGTGTGTGCTTAGGTTTGCAGGGTGGTGGGGCTGGGGGCCCACCTAGGTGAGCAGGCAGGTGCCAAGTGGGCACCTGGGTTGCAGAGCCAGCCTGGCAGGATGGTGGCTCCCAATTTGATGCTTCTCCTTCTAGCACTCACCAGATGTGGTACAAGTGCCAGGCACAGCCCTTTGTCCACCCCTGGCACCCCCTGGCAGCTCAGCATTCCCCTTGCCTCCACTCACGTGTGTCCCTGTCCCATGTGGTACCTGTGACAGCCTTCAGCTGGACTCACGACTCAACCACACAGAGCGGGTGTCAGGAGCCACAAAAACACACACACACAGAGGACACGTGTCAGCACACACGCACATCACGGGACATGCATGCACACGCATCAGTTAAGCACACATGCATGGACACATGTGAGGATATGCACACACAGGACACCTGTGTCACGCACAGGTGTCAGGGTGCACACACCTGCACAGCACAGGCTCCAGGACCGGCGCACACAGGACGTGTGTGTCAGGATACAGGTGGATACACAGAGCACATGTCAGGATACACATAGAGGACACATGAGGACACACGTGGGACACACCAGGATTTCCATGTGCAGGGAGCAGACGCATCAGACACTCACATGAGCGTGCGCAGCGCTGTGCTGCAGCACGGCGCCCAGGGCTGTCCTCTCCAACCTGTGCCACTGTCCCCACGACACCCACAGCTACCGCAAGGATGCCAAAGAGCAGCACGTGGCTCTGCGGCACCAAAGCTGCCTCCCAGGGCTCCTGGCTGCCTGTGCGGGAGCCGAGGACCACCCCAGCAGGCCAGGGACCCCAGCAGCAACAAGCCCAGCCAGTCTGTACCCCTTGGGTGTGGGCTGCCCAGCGTGGGGCTGAGCCTGACAGGGATCAGGTCCAGCCTTCAAACAGCTGATCTCACTTGGAGCGGGATGCGGGGCTGATAAGAGGCTGGGGCGAGCCAGAGGCATGCACTCGCTGCCCTGCCCTGCTGTCTGCATGGCTGTCTCGCCCCTGTGGCATGGCATGGCAGGGTATGGCACGGCAGGGCCTGGCCCTGCCCTGCCCAGGGAGGCAGCTGGCCGGCATTTAAGAAACCCGCTCCTTATCCCAGAATGTCCCCACCCCCTTAGCCCTCCAAGCTAGGAAAAAAACAAATGCCAGGTTTTCGCCTGTTTCCAAACAAACTGGAAGCGGCTGCGCATCCGCATCCTCCCCCGCGCGGCGGACTGGGAAGGGGCAGGAGGGGAAGGCTGCGCCGGGCCGCGTGGGACGCTCGGCTGCCGCCAGAGCCAGAGCCGAGAGCGCCGCCGGGAGATGCACACACGCCCGGGCAGCGGGATGCCCATGGGCACCAGCGAAGCAGAAGGGCCCCTGCCAGCGGGGAGCCTCCAGCGGCACTCGGACCCCTGCAGTGCCCCCAAGCCTCCTGGCACGCTGAGGACCCAAGCTGAGCTCAGAGACCTCATCTCTGGATGGTCAGAGACCTTGAGGGGAAGCCAGGATGAAGCTGGAGGCCCAAATGGCCCACGGCCTCCCTAGGGACAGGATAGCAGTCCAGGTGAGGCCACCCTGGGGCTGCAGCTCTCCTTGCATGGTGCCTGCCCAGGGCGACAGCCCCTGCCTGCTTGGGCACTTGTGGCCCCTACCAGGAAGGTTCCCCAGCTGCTGCTGCAGCTGTGGTCCCACCACCCCTGCTTCCCTGGGGAGCACAGTGGTGGCCTCTGGCAACATGGGCCTTGCACAAAGCATCTCCTAGGTACTGTTCTGACTCTTGCCTAGACTGACTCTGTGCTCATCCCAGCCCCTTGATTTGAGGAAGGCGTGTGTGTTTGGGAGGGTTAAAGAGGACATGTCTGCCTCATAACACCAGTAGCTAGGTGTTCATTAGCCTCAGCCTCATTAGCCTCCTCCATGCCCAGGTAAGGAGGCTGAGAGGGACAGCAGGTCTTGGCACAAGCCTAGGTTCCAACGACTTTTCAACAGTCAGAGACTTGCAGGAGAGTGTCAGAGAGGCTCTTCCAGGTTTAAGGACACGATGGGTTTGCTCTGAAGCACAGCAGAAGGCTGATCTGCCCTGGCTGCTTCTCCCTGGCTTAACAAGAGCAGCCCTGCTGACATGTGCGGTCAGCAGCAACACCTGGTGTTGTAATGACTCTCGGACAAGCCTCCGTGGGCCCTCTTTGCTGCACTGAAAGCTGGTGCTGGAGCCCCACAGAGCTGGGTGCCCTTCCCTATGGGGAGGCTGGGCTCTGGCTGCCAGGTTCACAGGGTTCTCCTACCCTCTCAGGACTCAGGCCATGGACCAGCTTACCAGCAAAATTCAGTCCCACTGATGGTTCAAGGCAGCCCTTGCCTTGTCTCTAGCTGCATCACGGGGCTCTCTGAGGGCACACCGAGCTATAGCAATCATTATTCTTTCCTCCACTGATGTCTGGGCTGTCTTCACCTGGCCATGCTTAGCATAGTCTAAGCCTGGCCTTTCATCAGAGCCTTGGACCTGCTTCCTGGCTGCAGGCAGGAGTTGGTCTCTCACTCTAGAACAGCTCAGAGGTCTCATCTCTGGCTTTGGGTACTCTCCCTGGGCATTATATATGCTCAGCCCCATATCACATATTATTATATATATACTACACCTCTCAGCTTGGGGAAAGCCAGGTACCTCTGGGGCTGCAGTTAAGGACTCGGGCTCAAGTCCTCCCGTGTTCTCCACAGTGATGTCCAGGGCTGTGCTCATGTCTTTGCTCTGTGGCTGGGGAGCAAGCCCACAGGCCTGACAAGCACTGGGCTAGTCAGCAACACCAGGAGGAACTTCACTGTCAGTTCAGAGGAGAATTTGCATCCGAGTGTGCTGTGCTAGCTGCATTACGGTTTATTTCAGGATCTGGCATACAGACTTCTTTTCTAAAACCTGGACTTCTTCCTCCGTAGCGCTCTCTATCATTTGATCGCTATTTCTATCATCTGTGCAATGCTATTATCTACACTATTTTTACTAACTGCGTTATGACTTGCAGATTTCTTTACGAGTAAGAAATACAGATGTTTTCTGGGGTCAACATCTTATTTTCCTCTCTGTAGAGAGACAGGAACAGGCTGGAACGTGCACGGTAGGCCACGAGCGCACCGCCGCGCTTCTGCCGCTGACTGGAGCCCTCCTCACCCCGCAGCCAGGCCGCCAAACATCCGATTCGTCAGCAGACCTCCCTGTCCTCCCCGTGCGTGCGGGAAATCATTCCTGAAGGAGGCTCCGCAAGGAGCCGCTGGAGATGTTTCCCTCTTTCCTCACATTTCTGTTTTCTTTTCGGGGAGAAGCAGTTGTGGAAACACGCGATCTCCAGGCAACTGCCTGGCACGCGCTGAACCCGAGCTGCGTGCTGACCCGAGCCCGGGGGCAGCAGCTCGAGCCGCGGGCCGGGAGGCCGGGCCTCGCGGCGGGAGCGGGGAGAGCCGCGCGGCAGAGCCTGGCTCCGGCCCAGTCCCTGGGCTGCCGCCTCCGTTCCGGAGAGCGGAAAGCCCCTTGTGAACGAGCCGCATCCCGCAAGGCATTTGCCGAGGGAGCAGCCCCCCGCGCCAGGGTCTCCAGGAGGATTTGCAGTCCCCCGCTGGTCAGCAAGAGCTGGAGAGGAGCTTGCTCAGGGCACCTGTGGGTGAGGAAGGCTGGAGACAGCAGAGCAACTCTCCTTGAGAACCCACGCTGACCGCCTAACCGGGAGCCAAGGCTGGAGGACATCAAAGCACCAGCTCCTCAGCAGCTCTGAGGCTCTTGGCTGACTTTCCTATCCTCACAAGCTCTTCCGGAGGGTCACAATGTCCCCTTGGAGGGCCACAATGTCCCCCTGAGACCACTCAACCCACATGTGCATCGCCAGTCTGTTTGCACCCACCTCAGTGTGTCCCTGTGGCCTCCGAGTCCATCTAGGCTGGGACAACCCATGTTGTCCCTGTCCTCTCTGAGGATGCTCAGTGTCCCTGTCTGGGGGCATCCCTGTGCCTCTAGCATGGAAAGTCCATAAGGACAGACAGCTCTCTCCAAATGCTGATGAGTGTTTGATTTGGCACTTTTCAGAGGAAAGGTGTCCATATGGAGGCCCATCTCCAGTCCATGAAGCTCCTCCCCAGTGTCCTGCCTGTACCGGCACCCCAGGCAGTCAGCAGAGCGGGCAAGGCCTGAGCCCAGCACCCTGCTTGGACATCCCGGCCAGGGAGGTCCCACCTGCAGCCAGCAGAAGCCCAAGCAAGCGCAGGAGACCTGTGGGACGTGAGAAATGGTCTCCTCGGGTGCAGTGGGGCTGCCCCTTTCCCCACCTCCTAAACCTATCATGTCTCAAGGGTCTGTTTTTCCTGTCTGTCTCACAGCTAGGCTCCTTTGGAGGCTCTGCAAGGCACACTTCGCTGTCACCTCTTGCAGGTGCTGCCCTGAGCCTGTGTGCAGCCTCACAGGTGCAGCGTCCGTGCCCCATGCCCCCCGGCATTGCCCTGCCCCGGTCCCAGTGAGAGCTGCAGGGCAGGGAGCACAACGGGCACCTGCTTGCAGCCCGCCAGGTGCAGAGACACCAGTCCCTCCTCCATGGGAGAGTGTTCCCTTATGTCCCCATGAGCATGAGGACTGTGTAAGGCCCAGGGCTGGCTCTTCTGTGCGCTGCCTGCCCAGACCAGCCAACTACCCCGAGAACAAGCCAGGAACTGGAGCGGGGCCAAAAACACTAAACAGTCAAAAAGTCCTGCAGGATCTTGCCAAGGAGCCAAAACCTTCCTGGGATTGTCCCAGCTAGCAAATGCTTGCAAGCTGGTGAGCAAAGCCACCGTGGTGAAACAAGCCAGCACCAAGGACCACTCCAAGCAGTGGCAAGTGCCCAGGAACGATGGGCATCCCGTTGAGGATGGCACTCGGACCCCGGCCACGAGCCCCCGAGCTACAGCTCTCCAGGACCAGGCTCAGACGGCAGCTTGGCTGGACAGGGAGCGCCTGTCTTGGCACTGCTCCGGCCCGGGCTGCCTGCTCAGCCAGAGGCAAAGCAGGCGGCAGTTGGGGTCCTGGGAAACCGCAGCACTGGGTCAGAGCAGGGCGCGCCGGGACCTGGCGTGGAGTCACTGCGAGCTCCGCAGGACGCTGCCCTGCCCAAGGGAGTGCCCATGGAGCTCTCTGCCCCTTCCCCCGGGAAGCTGGTCCCGCGCAGCACGGGCTTTGGCTCGTGGTGTCGCTCCCTTTGGCCATGCGCTCCCTGGCACGGCCCTGGCCATGTCTCCTGCCCAGCCAGCTTGCCGCCTGCCTCCTGCCTGGCCACCCGCCCCTCGTCGTGCTCTGTCCCCGCCGCACGGCGCCTTGCCCGCTTCGGCCAGGGCAACAGCCCGTAAATCTGTGTTGCGAGCAATGCTCTGCATTCTCCACAGAGCTTCGTTGACTGCTCCAGGATGGAGAAACAAGTGGCTCTCGCCCTGAAGCACCACTGCTCCCTGCACGCTTTGCACGCTAATCACTATGGACTACGAAGCTCCCAGGCGGTGTGACGGGTGCAGGGCGAGCACCCGCCGTGGTGACACATGGGCTGGTCCCCCCCGCGCCTGCGCATGGCCCAGCCATGGATCACAAGCCGGGCTGCAGGCTGCGACCTTCGCCAACACGTCCCAGTGCACGCCAGGGGTGCCCACCTCACGCGGTGCCCACCTCCCCGCTGCAGCAGTGGGAGCAGCCTCGTGTGCCATGGCATGCACCCTTGGAGGTGTCCCCCGGTCCCCACAGCAGTGCTGCCGTGCCAGGGGCCAGCCGGCACTCTCACAGGCTGAGTACTGTGCTCACTCGTACAACCCATGCCCGCACTGGGAATACACACAGGTATGCAGCCCACGGGGACATGTGCACGAGCAGAGGGGCTCAGGGGCTGTCCTGAGCGCCAAGACCCCACGATTGGGGTGTCTGGCGCTGCTCCACAGATACGCAGACGCAGCTGGCAACATCTGCAGACTTCCCCATGGCCACACAGCACACGGCCGCTCGCCCGGGGGCCAACCGCGGGGCGCCTGCACGGCCCCCAGACCCTCGCGCCTCCCCGACGCAGCCCTCGCCGCACGCCCTGCCCTCCGCTGTCCCCGCAGGACACCCTGCGCCAAGCACTCCTGTCCCTGCAGGACGCGCTGCCCCAAGCGCTCCGTCCGCCGGCGCCGGCCCGGCCCGGAGCAGCGATGCCAGCCCCTCTGCAGAGAGGCTGTGTCAGGAAGGCAGCGGCACCCAGAGGGGCTCCCCGTGTCACCTCCCAGCGCAGGGTGGCCTGGAGGTCCCCCAGGGCAGGCAAGGGCTGCCTGTCCCTGCCCGGGGTGACCACCTGTGGCCGAGGGAGGACGGGGGCTTCCTGCAGGGTCCCCGGGGCAGTGCCCGAGCCCCAGTGCTCACCGAGGACCCCGCAGAGCCTGCGGCGAAAACGACAGGGAAGGAGCTTGCTCTTTTCTTACCTCCTTGCTGAGAAGCCGGGAGGATGGAGAAGAGGAGGAGGACGCCGGGAAAGAGGGGTGCAGCTGGCTGCCTTGCCATCTCTTGAAGCAATGCCCCCGTGCGCTCGCGCTCAGTGTGTTTTATCCCAGAGCTGCTTAATTGTTGCTTCCAAGGATGCGAGGGGAAGAGGGGGGGCTGGAAGGAGGGAGGGGAAAGCGAGGGAGAGACGGGGGGAGAGAGAGGCACAGGACACTACGTCATGAGGAAAGGGCAAGCACATGAGCCTCTCCAGGCTATTGGGCTGCGGTTCCCCCCCCACTTATTTTTTTTTTTTTTTAGGTTTCTCTCCCTCTCCCCAGCGCCGGTGCATCGCTGCCAAAAGGAGCGGCGCCGCTGCCAAGAGAGCCTCCAGCGGGAGGAACGGGGAGGGCCGCCCCGCGCCCTACCGTAGTGGCTGGGCTGCACATCGCACCTCGGGTGGTCACCAGGCGCCCCGGCGGGACGGGGACAGGGGACAGGGGCACGCTGAGCTGGGCCCTCGCTGCTGGATGGGTGCTCTGCGTGGGGGGTGTCCCAGGGTCTCTGGGGAGATGACTGGGGAGTCAAGCGAGGACTGGTTTCCAAAAACCAGGCGGAGGGCAGAGAGCTGCCCCTGCCCCTGCAGATGTGAAGGTGGACAC
The DNA here is from genome assembly GCA_032273925.1 of Rhynchotus rufescens. Lineage (NCBI taxonomy): Eukaryota > Metazoa > Chordata > Aves > Tinamiformes > Tinamidae > Rhynchotus > Rhynchotus rufescens. The sequence goes on from JAVCKT010007149.1 coordinate 29,067, forward strand.
AGGGAGAAAACAATGCTAGTGGCAGCACATACACTGTCCCAGGTGGGCTCCCTGCACTGCAGCCGCGTCTTAGAGCTTCTTCTGCCTCCTCTCCCTTGCAATCATTAATGTTGTTCATGCAGGACACCCTACACCTGGGGCACACAGCCAGGGGTGGTCCCTGTCTGCACATCTCGAGCCACCCGATAGTGGCCCTGCTTGATGCCAGAGCGTGGAGGCAGAGCCCTCACCCCAGGGGGACACTGGTGGGGACAGCGTGGTGGGGGCGGCAGGCTGCAGGTGTCAGGGATGGGACCCAGCGGGGTGTCCTGGCGCACGGGACGTGGCCGGGCAAAGGGGGCTGCTCAGCCAGGGGGGAAGGACGCAGCCCTGTCCTGACTCGGGCAGCCGCCCGCTGTCCACAATAGAAGTGCGACAGGTTGGACACATCAGGAGCGGCTGGCAGCTCGTCCCCCGCTGTCCGTTAGGTGGCAGGCGCGAGGAGGACAAAAGCGAGAGTTTTGCAGGAAAACGCACCGCGTGCGCCCAGGGCTGTGCGGTGGGGAACAGTGCGCGCCCGAGCCCCCTCTGCGGCCTCGAGGTGTCCTGGGGACACGGGGCGCGGGGGCGGCCACCATGTCCCGTCCTGTCCCGTCCCGCCGCGCGCCAGGGTCTCGGCGGGCACGAGAAGTGGGTCGCTCCCATGCAGGACGGGGTTTGCATCCCTTGCAGCCGAGCTCGTCCCAGGCCGGGCGCTCCATGCCTTCCTGCCCCATCGCCTCCCTGCACCTCAGCCTGGGGCTGTTGATCCCAGGGCATGTCCCCCTTTCAGCCGCTCATTCCTACACTGGCACAAACTCAGGAGAAGCCCATGTAGACACTGCATCCCACTCCTCGTGAGGCCTCTCTGGACAGGCGGAATGTGGCTCATCCCAGCACGGAGCCTGGGAAGCTGTTCGCAGCCTGTGGTGCTCAGCAGGGACACGCATGGGAGGCAGCACACATGGTCCCCATCGCGGCTATTAGCGACCCCTCCAGCATCCACTTCTCTGTCCCTGGGGCGGGGGGAATTGGCAGCCTCCAACGGTGCAAGTCATCGGCCAATTCACCGCGTTCCCCCTTCTCCTGCAAGAGAGGAGAAGCCCCAAACCTGGACACCTACTTAGAGAAGTGTTAGCTCAATCTGCGTTCAGCAGAGTCCCTCCGGGGCCCGGCCACCTGGATTCTCTCACCTCCCAGTCTATTGCAGGAAAGTGCTGATTGCTGCGGCCCCAAAACATTAGCACAGGGGGAACTGCAGAGTGTTTTGTCCTCTGCGCTCACACTTCAGCCGTGTCAGGGATGGGGGGGAGCCTTGCAGAGCCACCGGGACCATCCAACCCTTGACGGGTTTTGCACAGATGGGGGGTTTTTGGTTTCACCTGCTCTTCTTCACACCTTTCACATGGCGAAAGGCTGTGGCCGGCAAGGAGCACCCTGCGTTTTTTGGGGGGGGGGTTGCATCAGTAGGGGGCAGAGCAGGCTGGTTGGCCTGACCGCATGCCGGGCTCTTGTTGCCGAATTACGTAATGTTTGAGCGAAAACACACGCGGTCGTTAAACGCGAGCTCGTTCAGGAATGGCGTGGACGCTGGGAAGGATGAGCACCCCGAGCAGTTCTGATTTTTGAAAGCATGTTTTGTACCTAGAAAGAATAGATGCGAGGCAAGATTCCTGCGCCCCCGGCAGTGACACCGGAGACTGCAGCCCAAGCGCTCTGCAGATCGGCCAGGGCAAAGCCAAGTATTTCGCGAGCTGCCCGCAGGGAAGGGCTGGGAGCGCTTGCCTGAGTTTGCAAAGTGCTGGGGGAGCGCTGTGCAATTTGGCCAGCGCCAGGAAGGCACAGCTACGGGCATGGTCGAGAGGGAAAGGGAAAATGTTGACAGTCTTTCCTGCAGGGAGGCCCAAGCAGGAACGAATTAGCGACATAGTACAAAGCCAGGCTGGGAATAAAGCGTCACACGCACCGCAGGGACAAGCACAGAGGGGACTGTGCCCAAAATCTGCCTCTCGGTGTTCAGAGGCAAAAGCCGGTGCCTTGCTCAGGAGCGGGCACAGGAGGGAACCCCGTGCAGCCGCTCTGCGCACAGGTCCCGAGTGGCTGTCCGTGGTGGCAGGTTTGGGCTCCGCACGCTGCCCACAGATGCCAGGATTGCTGCTGGGGGGGCAGCGGAGAGCCCTGCCCCGCGGCCGCCGCCGGCACACGCGCCGTCCAGGGACAACGCTGCTCCAAACAGAGAGGTAAACACGCCTCTGCCATAGCTACAGAGGAGCCCCGCACCTGTGTCCGCGGGGATCCGTGCTGTTGACGGCCGTTGCCATAGGGAACAACGCCTGCAATGAGTTGCTAACGGGGTGGGACGCTGCTTTGTGGCGCCAGTGAGGGGACACAGGGGACATGCTCGAATGAAAGTGGCATGCAAGGGGAGGATCACAGGGTAGTCTGTGGAAGGGGCCTCCGGAGGTGTCTGGCTTGCAGCAAGAGCATCGCCAGGCCTCGTGCACAAGGTTTTATCATCTAAGGCTTCAAACCCTCCGAGTACGGAGGATGGAGATCCCCCAGCAATCTGGGACCTGCCCCGGGGCTGCACCACCCTCCCAGGGGAAGAAATTTTCACTAAGTTAATGCCTGCTCTAAACCTAAGATGCTAGAAGAGCACAGGAAGCCCAAGGCAGAGTGTGCAGGAAAATGTGCATCCCATGAGAAAGTGCAACAGAAACCGCTGCTACAGAAACACGGTGCTACTGATGATGAAAGAGTTCGGAGCTCTGCGCATGAATATCGACAAAAGAATTGAGGGCTACCTGCAGAAGATAGAATTACCCCCTAAAATGGATGGCCAGGGATCTGTGAGGAGCAACAAGGACCACAAGGGATTCTCTTGTCAACTCGGACACCAGGTGTCCGAGTCAAACCTCTCCGCACTGCCCGGTGAGGGTCCCAGGCGCTGAAAGACACAAGCCACAGTGGAGCAAAGGCGATTCTGGCCTCATGGTGGCCTCCTCGAGCGCCCTCCTGTCCCACAGCTGTGTCTGCACAAGGCAGGAGGCACCAGGCAGCTGTGGGAAGCTACAGGTGTCACGCACGAGCAGCGGAGCTTTGGGACAGCGGTGGAGCAGCTGCTGGTCCCTGCTGCTGCCACGCACTGATGCTCAGGTCAGTGTAGTTTATATGACATAGGCTCTGTCACAGCCTCAGGGAAACCAGCCACTAAGCGCGTCTGGGTCCCCTGTCCAGCCAACATCGTGCAGGTCTTTTGGTCTCTTCAGCTGTGCTTGAGCCACAGCATGTCTTTTGGAAAGGCGATGTAGTCCTGTCTATAAGATCAAAGGAGAGGGAGTCTGCCCCTTCCCTTGGCATGGTTGAGCACATCGTTGCTTTCCTCTCTTGGTTCATTGGTCATCATGTCATTACATGATCTTAAGACTCCAGACGAACAGGGATTTC
>JAVCKT010007150.1:6811-19091 GCA_032273925.1 Rhynchotus rufescens
AAAATACATTTTAAAAATTGACTTAGAGATGGAAGATGCACAATTTAAACTTGTATGGAAAATGAATTAATCTGTGCAGATTTGTGGAAGGTTTGAATAATGTTGTCTTTACCCAATAGAAATAAAAAGGAGAAGAAAGTTGCTTTTAACTACATTTGCCGACATCTCTTCGGGTTTTTTTGCCTCTTTCTTACAGTTTTACACAGCCACACTGCTCTGTGCTTGAAAAGACAAGTGATTCACAAAGTTTCCGTTAGTGGTTTATCAATTTATTCATATTATTTTGGATGTCTAGACAGAAAAGCTATTCATCATCACCGCAAAAAGGCAGATGTCACCCTTGTCTTCAGAAAGGGAGAGGAGGAAGGTGAGAGGAACTACGTGCTGGTCATCTGCTTATGTTTCTGAATTAGACTCAAAACTGGAAAAATTACAGCAAAATTACAGTAAAAATATTTTTAATTATATCATTATGAATCTAAAATAACAGTATCTAGAAAATAAATTAGTGAAGAACATAATGATTGGGTTTTCGTGAAAAGAAGTGAGATAAGAGAATGGAGTAACAGAAAAAGCTGAGGTGAAATTTAATGAAGGAAAAACAGAAAAGAAAAGCATGTGAAAGAAGACAAGGAAACAAGATATGAAAAAAAGAAGGAATATGGATGAATAGATAAACAGCATAACAGAAATTCACTTTGCTAAAGTCATCCTAGGTAGAAAGGCTGAATTTGACTTATCTTTATTATGTAAAAAGTGTTTGCCAAAGTCCATAATGAAGGCTGGATAAATAGAAAATCTACTGTGAATTCTCTGTGTCTGTGCATATTTTTAAATTGCTCTAAATATCAGAGCTAAAAAAATGATAAATTAATACTCTTCTGTGTCTCATTACATAGGAGTAAGAATTTATAACATCATTTTGAAAAAAACCACACACACATTGTGATCATCAAATATAGTAGCAATTTTAAAGCTGTGTATTATAATCACAAGAGATCATTACCACACCATGAATTATCTACAGACAGGGAATCTGAAATAGCCTTTTACCAAAAAGGTAATAAAATAAAGCAGTTTTATATAGATCTTAGCACTTTAAATTTCCGGTAGAATAAAAAAGAAAGTTGAATTTTTCAGGTAATATCACTGCAGTGCTTCTGCATGATTCATTACATCATCACCATCATTATTACTGCCAAAATAACACCAATTTCATATTACAAATCTGACTAAAAACATACCATAATTTCTCATTAACAGTCCTATAATCCTAAACTGGATCCGTCTATGGAACATAGTACTTAAAGATTAATGAGAGCTATTTCCACATTCACAAGAAATTTGAGATACCAGCTAAAAGGCTGGTAGATTTGTACACAATATTCTGCGCAATAGTCATCTTGTGCATGACAGATGAACTCCCCAAGTGTGAAAGGCAGCAATGCAATGCATTGCAATATGCTATTTAAGAACTGATTCTTCTTTATGCAACACATGTATCTATATAGCGTGTAGCTGAACAGCCAGGAGGCATTTGTGCAGAAGAGAAAAAATAAAGGTCAACTCAGAGAGGTGTTGTTCACCATGTGTGAGAAACCCTTCAGGTCCCACAAGTGGACAGAAATTCAAGTAAGGGATTCAAATACTCCAGAGTGTCTCCTCAAATTCTTCTTTTCCAAGTAAACCTAAAACCTTGAGTTTCTTTGTACTGTAAAAGTCAAACAGAGGTGCTGATGACCATGGTATGCAGTGCTGTATTAACATCATTTACCATCCTGCCTGGTCTGCTTTCTTGTGTGGAGGTTTTTTTTTTCCTCTCTCATCTGTCCTCAATGCATCTGCCCCTGTGTTCCCAGCATTATAAAATGCAGCTACAGGGGTCAAGATTCTTCTGTTTTTCATTTTTCTCTAGTTATTAATGGGGTTTCTCTGTTCTAACTGAAACCTCATTTCTTGAAACTTATTGGAATCTAATCTTGAAATCTCTCCTTGCTCTGTGAAAATAGCACAGCAACCTTACTTAAAGTAGGCGCTACGGGAGCAATGGGAACAGAAGGGTGGCAGCATTACACTTCAGGAAGGGTTTTTCCCAATTGGAACAATCAGTTGGAGAGTGGAGTGGTGCATCAGTCCTCAGGGTCTTCTCTTCCTTCATTCTTCCTCTTTGAGAAGAGGAGAGCTACGGAACTTACCAGGAATCCATGAGAATGGGTTGATCTCCTGAGGCTTTGGAGAGCTGAGACATCCCGCCAGTTAAAAGAAAGGGGCTCATCCTGCAGCAGCAAAGAGGAAAGGAGGACATGAAGCACATAAAGAGGAAAGAAGGGAGAGGCAGGATCTGGATGAGGGAAAGAGGTGATAGAGATGAAAGAATGAAAGACAAAGAAAAGAGGAAAAAGCAATAAAAAACTGCAGGATGGAATAAACACAACTCCAACATGTACAGGAAAACAGCACAAACTTCCTGGGCTGAAGTCCCCTTTCCCACTTTCCCAAGGATCAGTAGACCATTTGACACCTGGATCATTTATGGGAAGGATCCTCAGGTGCAGGGCAGTTTTGTCTATTAATATAGCGATTTTGCTTGTCTCTGTACTTCCCCATACTAAAGCCAGATCCTTTCTTCTCCTTCTGCTACTGGTGACCCTTTTCCCTGGGTCTAGTATTCAGATGCGTGCTCTTCCAGTGCTGACATGTAATATTGTTCAAGGCAAAGAGATTGTGTGACCAGAGCTCTTTATCAGCAAAAAGTAAACACATTTGTAGCATTAAATTTTGTTGGTCTGCCTGAAATGAAAACTAGACTGAGTGCTAACAGGCTGAAGCACCTGAGAGTCCAACAAATCAAAGATTACTTTAACAGGGACCAAGAAAAGTCTTTCACAAAAAAAATAAAAAAAAAAAAAGAAAAAAAAAAGAGCAAAATATTGTGTGGTAGCAAAGAGATTATCTTGAGATAATTGCAGGCTGTTTCCCTCCCCCAGCCCTTCCACCTCCCCACCCCAAAAAAGAGATGTTAATGCAAAAAGACAGCTGCATTTTTCACTACAGAAGCTGAACAAATAAATGTCTATTCCCATGACCATACTCAGTCCCCACTGGCATTCTTACAGCCTTTTCCAAGTCTTATCAGCTAGTGAGAGAATGACTGGGAGAGAACTAGTTAAGCTTATATAAACTATAGCATTGCCTCTTCAGTGTGATTTTAGGAGTTTCCTATTTGCAGGCTGAGTGGAAGGATGCTTCCAGAAAGGATATTTCATTCTCAGGTAATAAGATCCACATCAGACAGCTTCTGCCACCAAATTACACTTGACAAGAGTTTTCAAGAGAGCTTTCAGAGAAGGTGGGTGAATAGATAGATTTCCTTCACTAAAAGAAAACACTTCAAGGTAAGAGGACTAACTGATACTAGTTCTGTACATTAGGCACTGCTGGCTGCCAGTGCCTTTCCCTTGCAGAGAATCCTCCTCCTATTCCTACAAATATTGCCCTTTCCCTTCACTGCAAGCTCCCTCCCAACAGTTGTTTCTCTCGGTCCTTTTCCCAACAATAGCATCCGAGGGGTGTTCTTTCTCCACGCTACATTAAACGCCGCCCTTACAAACCACGGCAAATCTGTGCATCCCTGCCTTGTGCTGTGCAATGGTCCCTTTTACGCTGAGGACTAGAAGCAGCTGAGCATGGCCACCCCTCCAGCTCTGCTTCAGGAGCTCCTACTCCATTCCCACACAAAGCTCGCCCTGGTTCTGCTTGTGAGCACTAATGCAACAGCTGTCCCTGGATTGCCTGCCTTCTGTCACTTCCCGAGGTTAAAATGTAATCTTTGCTTCTGAACAGAGTTGGATTCAGTAATGGGCAATGCGTCCCTGCCTCCCTCAGCATTTGTATTGTCCAGTGGAGCACTGCTGTTTGCAAGCTGGTTGGAAGAGGAGTAAAATGCTGGGATGCTGCCCATGCCTAGTCCCTAGCACCATGAGTCTGGTTCTATCCATCTGGCATGTGACACAGCCCTTCTTTATATCTGACTCATCTGACATGTCTCTGGTCACCCTGCAGGCACTAAGTGACACGAATGCCTGTTTCCCAGACTGAAAATATAGGTGTCCTAAGTGTCCCCTGCTGTGGTTGCAGTTGCAGCCTCCCTGATGCCTCTTGTAATTTGCACGGTGCAATTTGCCACCGTGCTGGACACAGTGCTAACCTCATGTGGAAAGGTGGCTGTTGACCATGGTCGTACAATTTACCGGATTTGAATGAACCTGTGGTCAATGATGAATGTTGTCAAGCATCAGCAAGGGAAGTAAAGTGCTGCTTGGAGTATTTTGATATCTTAGGGAGAAGTCAAGGGAATTCATTTTTTTTTTCCATTTCCACAAGTCCATTCCAAATAGAGATAATAGCTAATAAAATGATAGATATTTTCAACTCCAAAGCAAACATTACTGAATTCTTGGCACCCCAGAGAAGCTCATAACCACTTAACCACCCTGTGTTACAGGAAGTAAAAGCTGGTAACCATCTATTTGTTTGAGAATCAAAGCTAGAATTAAAACTCAATTGCCAGCCCCCAACTGCTTGTTCATATCTCAAGTCTCCTCTAAGACACAAAAACCTAGAATGGCCAAATACTTAGCTCAAGTTGCTGCTCAAACAGAATCCGATCCAGTCAGCATACTAATGGGAGTATTACTTCAGTGAGCAATCTGTTGTGCAGTCAATGAAACTGTTCACATAAAGTAGGTGTCCACGGCTTCTCCCTGTGAATAGATGGAAGGCTAGAGCAAATTATGTTTTCTCTAAAATGGGAAAGAGAAACTGTCAGACAATTTTCCAACTTCAGTATTGTTAGCTGTTGCTAAATTAACAAAACATCCAGTACGTGACCAAATTATCAAATGGCTTAAATACAATTATAGTGCATTTTAAATATCAGTTCTAATTATATTTTCCTTTGACAAAGTAATTACACTTCAAGAAACTGCAATCAGAACAATTTTTCACTGCCAAATCTGAGAACAGAAGGTGAAAAAGGTGCATTTAGATGATTTTATAAATGACTAGCTTAACTTTTATATAATAAAAAACCATAATAGTAGAACAGCTTAAAAATAGACTACAGAACTCACATTTTAATCTTATTTCAAGTCATTCAATGATTTGTAATTTAATGAGCCCAAATACAAAGCTTATATTTAGTTTTCTTTCCCTCCATTAACTTGATTTCTTGATATTTAAAGTTGCTGGACTGCAATAGAAAGATTACATCTTTTTAGTCCAAAATTCACACAAGATGAAAATTTAACAGAGACAATCCCTATCCTACCTGAGTCCAACAAGGTTCCCTGAACTTGTGCTAGAGAAGACTGCGAAATACCCCTACTGTGAGGCTACCTGTGAGGCTACCTTAATGGGTAGTTAAACAAGGGCAAGAGATAGGAAGACAAGTAATAAATTAAACACTCAGACACATACCCAAAGAAACAGGAGATAACAGTGACTACATCAGAAAACAGAGATGTCAGATGGCTGCTTGATGGGATGCTGCGGGAACCACTCCAAAAACCCTGAGGAGCTTCAGCCAGAACTTTGTAACTGATAATAAGGGGTAAGGAAGGTTATCATGGGTCTCCAAGGGCAAGAGCAAATTTATTATGGGATATTTGAGGGAAAAGATGGGAATAGAAGTCATAATACAGCACATTTAAGGGGAAGGATGAAGGCAGAAAAGAAACGTATTGTAGCAGATTGGGAGGGAATAATAATGAGAAAAAGGAGAGGAGGAGAAGAGTGGCTGATGTTTTGTAAGCAAGGTGCTGGTATACTTTTCTGGCCAGGTAATGTGCTTCCTCACCACAATCTGCTGTAACTAAGCTCTAATCCTAACTATTTCCCTGGGAGTGCTCTCTGATCTGTGGGAATGCTGCAGTTCAAGTAGCTTGCAAGTAGGATAGGAAATCTGTGAGTGATCTGATAGGAGACCCTGGGAGACTGATAGAGGGATCAGAGGCTCCACTGCTGGAGGGACTGTAGAAAGGGAGACCCACGTGAGTTGGTGTGTGCATGTGTGAGGCCAGCAAGCTCTGAGCCCCAACGCAAGCAAGGGTATTTCATGTTTATATGACTGCTGCTTGCATGCATGCGGTGCCTGCAAAGGTGCTGCTCTGCCGTGTGTGTTACTCTTTTGGTGGTAGGTCGTCCATGTGTGTGTGCCTGTGTGGTGTGGCTGGACCACACCAGCCTGGAGCAGCCTGGAGCACAGTCCTGGGGCACAAAGCCCACGTGGTTCAGCTGCCCTCCAACAGTGCTCTCTGCAGGCTGTGTTCTCCTGTTCAGGTACATACAACTCCAGGTTTGCTCTGATTATCAGATCCACTCTGTAAAGGCAATTAAAAGAAAAAAAAACCTGACAGTTCCCTGCGATGTGGGCCTGGTGCTCTTCCAGCCTGAGGGAGTTTTGATGCACACAAACCCACCCAAATTTCCACTGACCTGACTTTGATGTATTGCTCTATCAGGACTGACAACAGAGGGATACCAGCAGCATGATAAGGGCAAGGAAGGCTCTTGTTTAACACTTTTCCTTGCACCTCTGGCATTGCTTGCATGGACAGTATTTCCAATGGTGCTTAGAAGATTATAGACTTAAAGATCCTCTTTGAGAGAAGGTTTCTTCTGGAGGCAATATTGCATGCATGGAGATCTGGATGCAGCACTCTTTTAAGCCCCACCTCAGTCCCCAATAGCACCAGTATGCTCTCACTAGTCCCAGTAAGCACCTGACCTACCTGCTTAGCTCCTTACCTTCCCACAGCACTTTGGAGAAAATCAGGAGGCCCAAGCTTGCCTGCCTACAATTTCAGTACAAGTTTGTCGGCACATCCAGATTAGTAGCAGATTGAGTGGGGGAAGATAATTAGCAATTTTGAGATGTTGACTGTTAAACAATTTGAGACAAAAATATTTGTTTTGAGGCTCCGATTTACATTTTTAGCATCATTTCTGTTCCAGTCTCACTTTCAGATGCTAGATACTGCCCAAATTGTTACTAATTTTTTATCTCCATTTTTGGGGTGGAGAGGGTGGTTGGTTCATCATGACTAAAGTATAGTCCATACTTGGTCAATGTGACAGCTTTGCTCAAAGTCTTCTTTTTCCCCTGTTCAGCTAATGCACATCACTACCATCAAACCTCAGCTTAGTTTAGTGCATCCCACCCACTCATGACTGAAAGGTTCAGGGCCATGGCAAGCTTTCAGCAGCTTTTTGCATACATAGCTCATACATATTTTCTTAAGAAAGGACGCAACCCTGGAGCACTATTTTGTAACAACTGTAGCTGTTATCTTGCCTCTTTTTGCTATATTAGAAACCTTTTTGCGAGGGGAATCCTCTTTCCCATTTCATTCCTATGCATCTTTTCCATGTTTTTCTCCCATAGTACCACCAGAAGGCAAGTCACTTGTTTCAGTGGATACAAAATGTTTTGGAGATATGCATTGGGATCTGAGATATTGTGACCACTACACAGCTGAGTCTCAGGAGTGCAGCGTCAATGTTTTTCTGATGGGTAGGACCTGAGAGTGATGATATATATGCTGGCCACAAAGAGATACTAGGATGTAGCTGTGGAAGCAATGTCCATCATTCTTGTCACTATATATGACTGGATCAGAAAAAAAGACCTGCTTCATATCAGCCTTCCAGAGCACAGTATTTCTGACTGTGATCTTGCAGGCTAACTGGCCTGATCAGGACATCTTTTTTGACAAACTCTTCAATTTCAAATTCAAATTCAAATTCAAATCTATTTCTCATATACTGGATATACTGGAATACTGGAACATACTGGAATGTGTGTGTTTATTCCAGTGTATGTACTGGAATAAACCATATGGTGTTTGATTGCAATTCATAAACAGGTTCTGAATATGAACAAAGTCTACTAATCATTTCCTAAAGGTCTTTTTGTAATACTGATTGTGATTAGGACAGAGAAGTACAAATTAAAGTACATTGATATTCTGAGCTAAGCAAAAAGCATTAGTGGACTCCTAAAAGTCATTGTCCTGATTTATTATACTCCTCCAGGGCTTCAGTGACGACATACTTGCTGCATGCCATATGTTTCACACTGTTCTTGATCTTTTTCAGCATTATTCTGTAAAAGTTAGCATTTATGCAAAAGAAAACTAGAGAAGATTAGAAAGGCTATAATGGTACTAGGTCCAGCATACAAATCACACTGCTAAAATGGCTCATATTATTGCCAGGGACATATCCGTCCCTTCCACTTTCCAGCCTCGCTCAATAAAACATCTTTTTTTTTCTCCTGTAGTCTCATGATGCTTCTTGGAGAAGTCCATGAGCAAAGCCTTGAGCCAGGGTTTGCAGTGGTAAGGCTTTGCTGCTGATTATCACCATTCTGCTGCTTTCATTGATTACCATTCAGGTCTCTCTCCTACACAAAATCTGAGCTGTTTCTTCATGCTTTGCTTGTCATCTCTCTTAATATAGGAGGAAACAGCATTCCCCAATACTGGAAGGCAAAAAAACTAGTAGTTTCTGCAAGCAAAACCTGGCTAGCCCGTGGCTAGGCTTTACCATGGTATTCTGCTAAGGCAAGAACTTGCCTAGGGCCCTGAAGGATTATGCAGTTGCACTGCTAAGGAAGACCCTCAGAGTACAATACTAAAGAAAAACAATAAAAATGCCACAAATATGTCTCCTGATTCCTTCTTCACAGTACAAAACAACTTCTCTCTCAAGATGACTAAAAAGAAACCTTCTCTGCACTCAGAATATTCCATAATTTTATTACTGTAATACATTTCATACCTCCTGGTTTTGGTAGCAAAATACTGAGATAGATCAGTGTTTGAGTAACAAGATTATTGTTTCTTTATTAACACCATGAAAGGTGTTACCTTTATGTTCCTTATGCAGTGACTAAAATGGACTCCTATATTTGCCAGCAGCCCATTCTGCCTTTCACAAATGCATGCCAGCTCTTACAGCAGTCAAAAAATCAGAGATAAGTGTGATACCCACATTTTTGTCTATTTTTTTCACATTCATTCATCTCCCAGTATTTCTCTGCAAGTCCTATTAATCAGCTTCAACAACCTCTCAGTTGCTCAAAGCAATAACTAATTTTTAACTTGAATTACCTATTCCCTCACAAGCCATCTACCAGCAAGAGAAATTTTTTTTGTAGTTTAAAACTGACTTTAAAAATACACTAATAGGAACTTGGAGGTAAGAGTTAATGACAGTCATTTCTACCTTTTTCTAAGTACTGACTGTATATGCAGGGACTCAAAGCAAAGCAATTCTTATTTCTAGCAGTATGCGTCCTTCATTAGAAGATGAGGAAGGAGGCAAGTTTCCTTTCCTTTCCAGGAGGGCAGGCTTTTAAAGACCTAACATCACTAAGGAATCAAAGGCTAAAATAACAGTACTGCCATGCTTTCATTTGCTATTTCACCCCAGGTTGCAGGCACACCAAATATGTAGCTGCATTGTCACAAGATCATTCAAAGAGAAATACAGAAGACATTGTGGACCTTCAGCCATTACTGTCACACAATATGTGGATCAATGCCAGGCTGATGCCATATAAAGTATGCCTAGCTCCATTTTCATTTTCACAGTGAAAAGCCCCAAATGTTAACTCTTCACACTTCTGAGCATATTCTTCTGTTCTAAATAAGCTTTCCACTATAAGCCACTAAAAATATTAAGAATATTTTTATTCTGTTTTATTTACTTATTGAGAAGTTGAGGTCACAGACATTAGCAAAAGCTATTTTACTACGGATAAAGCATGGCAAATGAAAAGACATGTATTGTGTTTAAATGGCTTTTCCTTTTTAAGAGTTTATAAAAAAGATATGTTTATCCTGTTCATCTGACCAGCAGCTCCAAAGTTGCAGGTTTCCTAATGAAATAGTGCAATTTAACAGAACTGGATAGGCACCCCTTCCTTCACCACACATTAAATAATTTAAATAACAATATTTAAATAGCAAGTATTTAAAATCCATACTTCAAGTCTTCTTATACTAAATGTGTATAACTGAAAGCAGTTGAAGAAGAAGAAGCAGTCTTGCTTTACAGATTACACTTGCCTTCACTAGAAGAATCCTAGCAAATGGGAACCTCTCTGGATTTCTCTGCTGCAGAGTTTTGCAGAGGTGCTCCAGATGTGCACGAAACATCTGACACTTGAGAAAGCCCCAGTACTGCTGTCCAGTTGTGAACTGATATCACACATTATGGACAATAAGTTTCAGACACGTCAGGCTCATCATGAAAATCATGCAGCTGAACTACACTAAAACTAGTTATTAACTTCTGTATGTAAGACAGAAGTTATTAAGACAGATAAACCCAAATAGAGCAAGCAGTAAAAGCAACAGATTATACTGAATGAGACAGATCTAGTTTTGCACAGATTCACCCCAATTCTTGTTCTCAGCCCAGTTGGGAGGTACAAGTTTGTGAGCAACAGTGAGCATAGTTCATAACTGCAATTTGTAGATCAGGAGAGAAATCTCCAAATGCTTCAAACCCTGGAGCTGACAAGCCTGCTCTATAAATAAGAGAACTGGTAATTTTCCATCTGAGATTAAATTAGGTTTGAATGTACTAAAAAGCCCGTGAACCTGGAATGCTGATAGGAGGTGCATATATTTACGCACTGTCTGATCCATCTCCGACTAATTTCCCTTCCCACATGTAACTCTTTCCATTTAGGGGATGTAACTCTTTCTGTTGAGGGGAAGCTTGTGACATAGATTCAAATGGAAAGAGAGGTTCAGGGATCTGATCCAAATATTGTCTCCAGCGGTAGTGCTCGGGTAGTTATGGAGGTATCTTCATTCCCTGGTTAAGGCAGAGGTCCCAGGGCTTTCACGTTTGCCTCCACCACACACCTCACACATAACACACCTAGACCAAGAGCAGCTCTGTACATCATCTCTGAACATTAGCTCTCAACAAACCCAACAGACTCTCCAATACTATCGGTTTTCATTAAAAAACAAATCAAACACAGACAGTGGGTGGTAATCCTGCCCGGTTTGTGCCCACCAACCAGATCAATGTCTTGTTCACTGTTGGTGCGAGTGTGCCAGTTCCAAATCTCCTGTTACACCTTCAGGCATAATGTCAGTACAAACCCACATTTCCAGCAAGAATATCCTGATGATTGGATAGCATTTTATTTTCTCTTGTCGATATCTCTCCACTTTGTATACAATTAGGTAAAGCCTTTTAGAGCAAAATTTTAATGTCTAGAATCTACATTTCTGGAATCTTCCTGTCATAAGTTCCTCAGATACCATGAATCTACAAAACAGAGCCTGCAGAAACTGTCTCCCCACAGAGTGCACACTGCATTAGAAGATAGTTCCTTGCCCTACTAGGATATGTCAGAGGCATTTGGATTCCTCTGTGCAGAAAAATATAAGTTTTTTTACTTCTATTGCCAAATTTCTGATCATAACCAGCAGAAATTTGTCTTTTTCTCTCAACTTTGTTTTTTTTTTTTTTAGATTGAGGTATGCTCTTAAGTGAAGAGATCCACTTGTCCTACCACACTGATCAATAAGTACACCACCATTTTTTATTTCCCTCTAGCTCTAGGATTTCCATGGAAAGCAAGTTACTGAGCTCTTCTTTCTGCTTTAACCTTAAGGTGAGCTTTCTAAAAACATCAAAAAGGTGTCACATTACTTTTGTATTCTTCTGCATTCTCTTGAGAGTTTTTTAGTCCAGAGAAGAACTTTTAATTTTTTTCTCCTTGCTTATTTAACTCCCTTTCTAGTGAGGCCACCTTTGAGCAAAAGAAAGGGTTTTTGTGTGTGTGTTCTTAATCCAATAAAAGGTATTTTGTTCCCTGGTACTATTAGAAATAGTATCCGTTCCAGCTTATTTACTGGTAAATTTAATTCATATATTCCTTTACAAGGGCTAGCTCTCCACACCAAATTGAATTTTACCTATTCACCTTCTACTGATGTGGATTTTCTTTCAGAACTAATATTTCAGTTGCTGGTATTATACCCATATCCAGCTTGAAATGAATAAATATCCATTTCTTTTCATGCTGGCAGTTCTGTAAGCTTTTGCTGTAATATTTTTATGCAGTATTTTCTGAGGTAATATTGTTGCTGTTACCCTCTTTGACCACTCTCTGGAAAAGAAAAGAAAAGAAAAGAAAAGAAAAGAAAAGAAAAGAAAAGAAAAGAAAAGAAAAGAAAAGAAAAGAAAA
>JAVCKT010007151.1:0-10637 GCA_032273925.1 Rhynchotus rufescens
CCTGCGTGTGCAGGGGGGTTGGACTCGATGACCTCTGAGGTCCCTTCCAGCCTTGGGCATTCTATGATTCTATGATCTGCTTAGCTCATTACAGTTTCTTCGTAAATTAAGAGTGACACACCCACTAGAGAAAAGAAATGCTTGGTAAAATTAGGAATCATACGGTATCTTTAAATAGTTTAAGATATAAGTTTAAGTTAGTAGTTTAGGGCTTAAGGTGTCTTTAAGTCGGTTTTTGGATTAGGCTTCATCCTGTTTGCGTGTGGGCAGCCGCTGCCTCTGCTCTTGTGGCGTGGGCGAGCTCTGCCCGGCCCAGCACGGCGCCTTCCTCAGGTCGGGCTGCGAAACAGAGGACTGGGCAACAGGATGCAGTAAACTGAGAGAAAAGAAAGGGGTGTTTTGCTGCTAACGTGCTGGATGATTAAAGTGGTAATAACATTTTTCCTGATTCCTTTTTAGAATGGGCGTTGAAAATTAAGGATATCTGTTTCACATGCAAGTTTTAGTGATGCAGGCTTTGCTACAGATATTTTGGAAAAATATTTATTTATAAAACAACTGTTTATATTTTACTAGAGAGTGGATGTTTAGTAGACCGTATGTAGTTAAAAAATACATCCATATGACCTCAAGAATTCAGTAGCTCTGGGTGAAAGGCTCTTAACCTTTCAAAAGGTTAAGGTTATTTCAAAAAACATGGTCAAATTCATGCATTAACCAAATCACATTAGTTTTATTTTTGTTTTAACTTGACCTAATGCAGGGAATACAAAACAGTGTGCATAGTTTGCATGTTTAGTCACCCTTTAATGTGGTGTTATAGTGTTGTCTTTTATGCTTCAGCTGGAAGAGTGGCTTTGCAACTGGATCAGTTAAGGTGTTAGCCTGGAAACTTTGGGAATCATCAGTTTCCTGCTGGTCTTGGGAGCAGTTACTAAAACTTGTTAAATTTTGTAGCTCTTGCTGAAATGGAAACTTTTGAAGACAGCTAAATTTAAAGAAATTTATGCAAAGTATGGGTTGAATAAATGAATATTTGATCATTAAATTGAAAAAATAGATAAGCTTTCAACAGTGTATAGTTTTTTTGCACCCATTGCAATGGCTGTTCGTTTGGCTTAAATATGATCTTAAGCTTTAAAGTTGCTGCTTAGAAGCTGTTTTTTTCCTTTCTCATCATACATGTTTATCTAAGCATAGTTTATGTTTTAATTCTTGCTCATTTTTGCCACGAGAGGCATAATTCAGCACCAAACACTTATGTATGAGTCCTAGTGCAGAAAACAGCAGTGAAACTAAAATAGTATGATGATGACTTATGTATTGCCGGGATGGCTGTGAATATGTAAAGGCTTGTCCTATTCTGTCTCATTCCGGATAATAGCATGAGAATCCAGACAGTTCTGTGATTGAATTGCTTTTATTACAGTGGTTGAATGGATGATGTCAGAGTAACTTTTTTTTTTCCCCTCCAAATGAGTTTGTCATGTCTGAAAAATAAATACCGCTCTGAAATGAAAGGTCAGCTTGGAAATACCAGTTTTGGGAAGTTTGAATTTCTGCTCCAAACGCTTATGCGTCCATTCATTGTTGGTGCAAAAGCCATGCTTGGCAGCTGGCAAAGGTCAGTGCTAATAAAGAAGCAATTTGCTTTCAATCTGATGAAACGAACCTGATTGCTTTTATCTACATGTCGTTATGCCTCTCACCTGCTTCTTTGCAGCGCTGTTTGGAGTATTTCCCGCTGCACCTTTGCCTACGTCTCGCCCGGACACCCCGGCAGCTGCTTCCCCCAGGGAGGTTCTCGGCTCTTGAGTCCAGAACTGCTCCTCCCTTTCCTGCTTTGCCGTCGGTCCCATGCGCTGGACAGTCCTCCCAGCCTGAAGCCGTCTCGGAGGTAGTGACAACTGCAGAGCTGTCTAAGGCCTGGCTGCTTTCTGCTGCCATGAGTTCTTGCAGCTACTGCTTGGCCGTGTGCTGCCACGCAGGATCTGAAGGAATTACTGCTTTTGGGGCGAGTAGCTGCAAGGCTCTGTGTGACCCAAATAAGTACTTTAAATAATCAGGTCTTCTGAAGGCATGTGAGTAATGCTGCCTGAGGGTTGTGTTTCCTTACTTCTTTCCTAGTGAAGGATGTTTAGTAGGGTGAGCAGATGGGCACTACTCATTTTGGCATTCATTGATAAGCCAGCAACCTCTCCAGGTGGCTCTACAAAAATGATAACACTGTGGCTCTGCTCCCGTCTTATTTTTATTCCTCTCAGACTAGTTAGTCACCTGTCTCTGTTCTCCTCGTTTAGAGCCATCTGCTGGATTTTTTTTCTTCTCTTTTTGGTTGTTCTCCATTCAAAAGTCATCAAGGGATCTGCAGTAGCGGCCAGTGCAAAGTTTTGCGTTTTTGCTGAGTGCCGGGCTCAAACGTTTCTTCCCTTCGTCACGTTCTCTGTAGGCCGCTTCTGGGTTTTACTTGCCCTAGACTGGCCTCCCCAAAGAGTTCACGCTGCACAGATTTATCCTTATGTTTCCTTACTGGACTCTCTCGCCTTTCTTTGTGAATATAGCAGTACACTTTTTATGTTGAATTATTGAAAGAGTGAGAGGAAGGTGAGAATCCTTCCTCTGTTAGGTTTTTTTTTCTTATCACAAGACAACAGAAAAAAATTTTCACACTGAAGTGACTAAAACACACAAAAAGCTTTATCCTTACAAAAATATATTTCTAAAAATTTAATCAGCAATTTTTTTTTCCTCTGAAGAGATGAGACAGAGAACATAGTGTTAAAATAGAAAATGTTTTACAGTGAGCACAGGAAACTGTCTAAAGCGTGTTAGAGCTAACATAGGGATCTAACCCTAATCATTGGCAGATCCTACTGAAATCGATGGATCTTATGCAGTGAGGAACTACCTTTTGGTTTGTGTAAAACTGCTCTCACTGGAACCTAAGGATGAGCCCATAAGCTGCCTCCCTAACCACTTGATATGAGAGCTCAGCTTTCCTTTATACTAGAGGTTTGGAGAGTTGATAATTTTATATTGGATCTAATTCCTAGGTTTCCACTTGTGATTGCAAATTTTATTCTAGGGGAACTCTAAGAGGGGAAAAAAATTAACATTGATTAATGTATAGTAATGATAATATTAAATATTTCTGTACATCTTATCTCTGGTCACAAATACGGGAAACTAAGAAATTTGATCCTACTGAGCTCACTTAGTTGTTTGTTACCTGCTGGCCATCCAGCTTCTTGTGTTGTACTGCCTTTGAGGCTTGGGAACACCAGTATGCCAGGGTACCATAAAGAACATACAGTTTGACTTTCAGTTCTAGTTCCCCCTTCCTCCATATTTTTACTGGAAAATGAAAGAGATGTAGCTTTTTTTTTTTTCTTCTGTCTTTCTTTTTTCCCTTGCAGACTCTGTAGAGCATCTTGCTCTTTCTCTCCCTTCTAGATGTTGTACTGTCAGCAAATAATGCTGCCACCCTGGCCTCCAGCTGCTTCTGTTGGTCTTGCAACATATTACTGGGACACAGAATATTACCCGATCTTTCTTATCTCACAGCCTTCTTCCATGCCTCTTCTCTTCATATTAGCTCTATGATGCCCCCCTGCACTGTGCCCTACCTGCACTGTAATATAAGGATAGGTTACAAAAATATACGTCCGTTTTTGCTTTACTGTTTGAATGGCAGCTGTTGACAGTGATAGAGAAATGACTGATATAAATTGCAGATTGCAGGTGGTAAAGAATGAGGGGTTGTGCAGATCAGGTTTTTTGGTTGGTTTGGGTTTTTATTTGGGTTTGGTGTTTGTGGGTTTTTTTTCTTGTTTGTTTTGCTTTCCTGAGTAGTAGTATAATATCTAACCAGGGGTTGATATTAACAGGAGATTACTGTAATCTGTTCAAACAGTAATGGCTTGAGCGCACTGAGAACTCTTGTAAACCACAGCAGTTATAGCAACTGAGTAATCAAGAGTGAAATTGTTAAGTATTTACATTTTTGAATGCTGTTTACTGCGTTTTTCCAACTGTTCTGCCGACCATTTTTTCCCTGGTGAATGACATATTTTATCCATGACTTTGAACTCTTAGTAACTGTTTTTTCTCTCCTCAGTTATTCTCTTTGACCTCTTTGCATATCTATAAATGGAGCTTTAAGCTACAGTAAACAGACTGAAGCAATGATGGCAGTAGTTTTTCATTTGTGATGGAGAACAACGTCTACAAGGTTGAATTTAGTTTGACCTCAGTGTTTTTTTTTTCCCCTCCTCTTCTCTCCTAATGTCAGTTCAAAAAAAATATCTTTCCCGGTGCTTTCTAGAGGGGAGTCCTCTCCAGTATCTGAATTTTAACACTCATGCTGTGGACCAGTGAGCAGTCGTATATATTCCATCAGTGTCAGATAGAACAGCTTGAAGAGGGAGCTATTTGTATGTTTCATCACTGGAATTTAAATTGTTTTTATTTCACTACTCTAAGCTTCCCGCAAGTCCACAGTATATTGCTTGTAAGGCAAAGTTTGCAGCAGCATTCTGTGACTTGCCACCAACCTTCCAAATGAGGCTGCAGTGGAATCGCAATATGGAGAAGTAAGGAACATTTAGATTTTATGCAAAGCTGAGTGTGACAGCTGAGAACCGTGTGTGTTCCTCATCCTCCTGTATTTCTCACAGTGCATCTTCTGTTCTAACTTGAACCTGCACAGAAATCTGCCGTATGGATATAAAAAGGCTTTTCTTCAGAAGGTTGAAAACGTAGTCCCCAAAGCAGTGATCAATAACAGGTGCATCCCTGCCTTTCTAAAGTAGAAGAAGAAGCAGAATGTAAGACAAGATATAATGAATTATTTCTTTGAGTCGAGAAGAATAAAGGGTCTCTAATGACACTGTGGCATTTCTATATTCTTTTAATAATTTAAAAATAAAACAGTCTTATGAGTGGAACAAATCCAGGTGCAGCTACGCAGCGAAATGCTTTGTGACTGAGCACCTTTAACACTTTATGTGTGAAATTGGACATGGAGGCAAATCTGAAAGAGTATTTGTCCCTTTGGAATATCCCGTGCTGCTGCTGTATGTCTTTATTTATGTTTATAAGTTCTCCTTTACTATTGATCTTCTGCTCGGTGCTTGTTTAAGGAACTGGGCCAAATTCTTCTGTCCATTAAACCAGTGCAACTGTGTGAAGCTTCTGACCTGTCGGTCAATGTCCTGTCTTTTCCTCTCGTAAATGATTGGGATAGTGAAATTCTGATCTAACAGAGAAATTGCAGAGTGGTGGAGAGGGAATGGAATACGAATGGGGCAATTCCTTGAATCAAAGTCATGCCTTCTTTCAGAGGAAGAGGTGACAATAACGACAAAAGCCTGGTTAAAAAATCTTGGAACTTCATCCTGCTCTGAAATCCATCTGAAGGAAAGTTAACTAGAGGGAAGGTAAATAGATGCCAGTGAACCTGAACCCTTGGTAGTTCTACATGCATTTCTCTCCTCCTTGTTTTTATTACTAATGTGAAATAGCCAAGTGACAGGAAGGTAACGTTGAGTCATCTGGACTGGCAGTGGGAGTGGGGCAGGATGAATGAAGAGGATTTCATCTCTTCTTCCCAGTAACTCTTGACGAGAGCATCATGTCTGTCATCTTTCAGAGAGACGTCCAGTCCTAATGTAAGGACATCAGTTAATGGAAATAATATCACACATATTCCCAAGTAATTTCAAAGAGAAAAGAGATAGTAAGATTTCACAATCAAGCAGAGAAGGACATGAAAAGTAATGGCTGGTTATGGCAATTACATATATATATAATTTGTATGTGCATGTATATGTGTATAAAGAGCACTGACATGAATGATTATCCGCTACAGCAAATGTTATCAGCTCCTGGGTAGCAGCTATTGCCAAGTCAGTAATTATAGCTATTAGTAAACTAGCAGTCCATTCCATCTTGCCCTGGCCCCTACTCTGACTTTACTAAACCAGTGTTTTTCATTTCCAGATGCATGCTCTTGCACATTATCTGTGGCTTGGGCTTTTCTTACCAGTTCCTCTTTCCTTGGAGATGTTGAAAGTGATCAGTGCTCCCATATATTCAAACCAAACATCCAAACCATACGTGCTTCCTTTGCAAGAAATGTCACTGGAATTTCTTCCTACTTCCCCTTGTCAGAACTTGCATTTAAAGTTCATGTGTGATAAAGCTAATTAAATTCATATTGATAGCTTCAAACCATAATTTATTTTGTGTTTGAAACAGTCTTAATGTTGGTGATTGCAGTTGCCATCTGCCTTAGCTTGTTACTGTTTAACCTTCAAGGTCCTGTTTCACGAAAGCATTTCTGTTTTACAAACTTAAAAAAAAGAGTTTGGAAATAATGAGGTTTTAAAATAGTACACTTGGAGAGTTTTCCTGGCTTTGGAATGTTACAAATTCACATTTCCTTCCGTAAGCCCTGTATATTTAAAAAGTAAAGTTCTGTATTCAGCTGGAATTTTTAACTCCAGCTGGCATGATATGCTCAATAAAAATGTGACAATGAAAGTATGTGAATATAGCCATTGACAGAAACTTTTTTAAGAGGGTCAAGAAAATAACCTAATTTCCATCCTTTTTTATTTTTTTTTTTTTTCTCCAGTAATCACACAGAGGAAAGTTCTTCCCCTCTCCAAACCCCCAAACAGATAAACAAACAAACTCTACAAAAAAAAGCTATTATTATTCTGTACAATTATACCATTTTATACAAGTGTGTTAGTACCTTTTGTCATTTTAAAATTTTACAGACTTCCTGAATTAGTGCAAGTTTAGGGAACACATACACAGCTACTTAAACCTATAAATTGCAATAGAAAGCGATCTGTTAAAATTTATGTTGTATATATAAAGGTATGTGTGCTGTGCCTTGAAGTATTAACTGTGGTAAAAAGGGATAAGCGTGATGCTACTGGAAAACAAAGCAAAGGAAAATTTATTCTTGTGGGAGGTAGTATTCATTGAACATTAATCTGAGAGAAAAAAAAAAAAGAATTGAAACTTTGGATAGCATTAGCCTTGCAGGGTAAGAACAACCTTTGTGGTTTTGCACTGGTATTTCAGTTACTAATTTTTTATTTTATATTATTTTAAAGGTTGATGTGTTGTGCAATTCAGATCACTTAACCTGAGGCATCTGAAACGTGAGTCTGCTTTCCTGAGGCTTCCAGTGTAGCTGGGAGGGAGAAGATTCTCCAAGTAGTGCCTCAAGCCAAAAAAAAAAAAAAAAAAAAAAAATTAATCAGTTGTTGGATGGAGAACTTTGCTTCTTCAAGATGCTCTGCTGTGATCTGCTGAAGAACTTAAGGAGATGATTATTTTAAAGCATTATGGAAGTAGCAAAAGGTATAAATGCTCTGCGGGGCAAAACAGCAATTTACAGAGGCTGTCTGGCTGCAGAACTAGTGACTATGGGAAGATTAAGGAGAGGAGAAAGGGCTTTGTCTGTAAACAGAGGAATGCGAAAGGCTGCGGCCCCAGAGCATGAGGTGTGTACAAAGAGTGTGAGGAGGCTGGGAAGGGGAAGAGGCTGCTCAGGGGTGTGGGTGTGGGAAAGTCCTGCAGGCAGAGCAAGCGAAAGCCTCTCCACAGCTCTGCTGACACCCTCTAGATGCGGTGCTGGTGGGACACCCGCGTGCTGAGGTTCTTCTAACCCCATACGTGAGGGTAGGCAGGTCCTTCTTCTGCAGGGCTTTTTGGCAAAGCCATTGGCATTATTGTAGGTGATGTTTGAGCCACTGTAGATTTAAAAACTTAAATGAGGAAATTTCATTAAAAATGGTCTGTTATCTCAAATATGACATGGATGCTGTAAGCTTTATTTCATAAGGATTTATGTTCATATATCAGAGAACATCTAGGCAACCCAACTGTTGGAGTGATTTAAGCTTTGATTTGACTTTTCTTTAGGTTGCACGGCATGTTTCTCCATAGCAGAGCGCTGTTGTTTTTCAGGGCTTTGCAGTTTCTTTTGCTAGCGCAGCTGTGGGCCACTGCAGCTGCTCTCGGAGTGAGCAGCGTTCTCAAGAGGCTGTTTTAATTCCTTTGTATGACCTGCAAGTAGGTGTAGCTGCAGTGTAGTTGGGAAAAACGAAACAACTCCCAGCCCACAAATCCCTGCTAGCAGGAATGGGGTCTCACTGGAAGTGTATTTTTGATTTGTTGTGTTTAAGAATGGAAGTTGGTGTATTACTTTTATTTTGCTCTGGTTTTCTTCCAAAATAAATCCTAGGTTTTTTTTTTTTAATTTAAAAGAGAGAAGTTAATGAGTTCATCCTTGCCCCTTAAAAACCCAAAAGCAGTGTAAAATATTCTCCAGTACACACAACATATGGCATTGTCTCTTTAATCTTTACTGTGTTGTAGGGACATGCTGTTTTGTTGCATCCTGTGGAGGACATCAAATATGTTACTGTTGCACTGGCTTGCATTAACCACGCACTCCTACTTCTAGAGGGAATAGTGATAATCAAAAGAGGTTGAAACTCGATTCCCACTGTCCGTACGCCTGCATTTCCATGGTGAGGAGGCAGTTATGACACTGCACATGATGACACTGCACGTGTTCCCGCCAAGGCTGGTGGTGGATCTCCAGTCTGTCTGTGGGGAGCCCAGTGCAGGACACAGCTCTCCAGATGGGGCTTCACCAGGGTTGAGTAGAGGGCAGGGATCACCCCTCTCTTACCTGGCTGCCCACTGCAGCCCGGCCGCAAGGGAATACTGCAATATTGCAAGGGAATAGTGCCTGTGTTCAACTCGTCCACCAGGACCCCGGCTCCTTCTCTGCAGAGCTGCTGCTCGCCTAGCTGGCTCCAGCCTGGCTTGGTGAAGGAGTTACTCCTCCTCAGGGATCATTCCTCCTCAGGGATAGCACTTTTCACTTCACTTTGAACTCCATGTGATTCCTCCCTGCCCTCTTCTCCCAGCAGTTGCTCTAACAGGCAGTGCAATCGTTTGGTCAATCAGCCGTTCCTCCCAGTTTGCATCACCTGCCGACTTGCTGAGCCTCCACTCTGGGCTGTTGCCCGCATCATTAGCGAACAATATTGGCCCCAGTATCAAGCACAGGGTTCACCACTAGTGACTGGCAGCCAGCTGGACTTTGTGCCCTTGCTCACAGCCCTTTGGGCCCAGGAGCTCAGCCAGTTTTCAGCCCACCTCACTCTGCATTTATCTACTCCACACTTCACCAGCTTATATATGAGACTATAGTGTTAAGTGTCAAAAAGCCTTATTTAAGGCAAGATAAACAACATGCACTGCTCTCCCTTCACCCAATAAGCCAGTCATCCCATCGTACAAGGCTATCAAGTTGGCCAGGCATCATCTATAATGGTGCCATATTTCATAAATCTATATGGACTACTCCCAGTCACCTCCTTGTCCACCATTGCTTTGGAGATACTTTCTAGGTTTATAAGCCCCATCACCCTCCGTGGGCTGAGGTGAGACTGACTGGCCTGTAGTTCTCTGGATTCTCCTCTTTGCCCTTCCTGCAGATGAGAGTGACGTTTGCTTTTTCCCAGTTGTTGGGAACCTCTCCAAATCACCGTGACCTTTCACAGATAATCAAGAGTGACCTTGCAGTGACACTGGCCAGCTCAGTTCACTTTCTGGGTACATCCCATCTGGTCCCATAGACTTGTTTCTCACCAACTTGTTTAAATATTTCCTAATCTGATCTTTTTTTCACCAACGAAGTCTTCCTTGCACTGGATTTTCTCACTGATTATTTGCTTGGTTGCTTCTACTCATGCAGCTATTTGGGGTGTATCTCAGAATTGCAGCGACTAATGATGTTGCGTGTTGTACTGACTGAAATTAAGCTTGCACTGCTTTTTCTAGAGGAGGCAGTCTGAAGCAGAAAATGCAAGAGCCTAAAATTTCACACTGTTGTCCCTACTGGAGGGCTTTTAGTGGTGCTGCTCTTTATATGGCTTCTGGAAATAAAAATCAGAGATTTCCTGCTGTCTCTGTCTTCAGCTAAACTTACCAGGAGAGAAGACCTTTAGATTTAGGGATGCTTTAGATTGCAGTTGCCTTTTCTCGATAGAATTTATCTAATATTTTCCTGAAATAAACACTGCATGCAAAAACAATATTGCTATTCAGTGAATTTAACTTTACCATATGTTAATCAAATCTTCACCTTACAGTTTGGGAGTAGGTTAAGTTGGTAGTGAATGTAAATAAGGCTGTATGCTAAAAGTAGCACAACAAATCTTGTTAACTTTTTTTTTTCTCCCTTCAACTTCATTAGCTGCACCCAGTCCAGGTTAATTGAGAGTAGGATCTCTATTCCAGACTGCCATCTTTACAGAATAATTAGTTTTTCTCAGAGCACCATGAGGAGATTGTAAGGGAAGGCAATCATAAACACCTTCCTTGTTTGATCCTCATGAAAAATCATTTATATGAGCTAGCAGCTCCCTACCCATCATAGTGAAATTTAGCTGCGTTCATTCTAGTTGTTAAAGGAGAAACTTGCAGGTAGGTGGGAGAAGACTAGGGCTTTAGTCAGGTTGAACAGAATTAAATCATAACTAAAAATGGATTATTTAAATGAGTAGGCAAGCATTTATACATGCTATGTTATTTTCCTT